>JBAMBP010002158.1:0-17707 GCA_037044515.1 Phortica magna | reverse complement strand
CAAGGCAAATGTTCAAATTGTGTATCAATGCTTTGAAATAACATGTTTATTCTCAGCAGGGTGAAGTGGGGAATGTATTAATGCAAAATATTAAGAACGAAAATCAGATCTTAAGCTGTGAAATTTGTGAACAGAAGCAATTGTATTACAGTAGTCCCTTATGATATGCGTTTCTGTACAACACATGGTCTTTGATGAAAAATTGGACAACGCTATAGGAGGCAATACTGTCAACACAAAAACAGTATGTTCTTTGGCAAACTGAAATGATTTCGTTTGCTTCTTGTGCGTTGCTCATGTCTCTTCACCCATCTTATCAAAAAAATCATTTGACTCGCCATCGGTGAACGATTTGTTTGCTTTGATCTTGTCTCTTCGCCCTTCTTATGCACAAAATCACTTGACTCGCCGTCTCTTCCCTTCTTAACCAAAAACTAACAGTTTTTGGTTGCAAATAACAATATTAATATGATATGCAACTTATAACATTATTAACCAAAAATAAGATGACTATTAATAAATGGTCATAGAATGATTACTAATATGAAATTATATGATAACAAACAGTCTTGAAAAAAAAAATTTAATAAATGTTGTGTTTATAAATATTACATTTTTGGAATTTTTTAATATTTTATTCATAATTTAAAATTTTTAGAAAAACTTTCAAATTTTGAAAGAAAGACTTAAAATGCCAAAATCGTATTTTCACAAAACATTGAAATTTGCTGAAAGAAGTCAAAATCAAGAAAAACTAGTAAGGGCGGTATAGTTGAGTATACTCAACCATATAATACCCTGCACATACCCTCATCTATATCAATGGTGTTCCAAATATCAAAAAAATCTGTGAAAAGTGAAAAATTTTCGAAAAATTCGAGTTTGTTGATCTCTGTGGGGGGAAGCAATGAAATAAAGGGGCGTTTTTCGGTATGCAGTTAAAAGGACGTATATTAACTGAATCTGCATACAAAATTTGAGACATGTATATTTCATAGTTGTGGAGATATACATATTTTAATAAAAATAAACTGGAATTTACCCAAAATTTAAGTTTTCCGGGCTTTAATGAGTAGTCAAAATACAAAATGGTATTTTCTGGTATGCAGTCTAATGAATTTACATATACTTTGTCTACGTACAAAATTTCAGGTCAGTGCCTTTATTGATTTCGGAGATATAGGCATTGACATACATACACTATTTTAGGGGTAATAAACGGAAGGGGGGGAAATTCGGTATGCAGTTTCAAAAACATACATTTCTTAAAACTGCATACAAAGTTTCAGGTTCGTATCTGTTATAGTTGTGGAGATATACAAATTTTTGTAAAAAAAAAAGTGGAATTTACGAAAAATTGAAGTTTGTGGGTCCTTGAGGGGTAGTTCTAAATACAGAGGGGTATTTTCTGGTATGCAGTCTTAAGGATATGTATTTACTGAGTGTACACACAAAATTTCAGGTCCGTGCCTTTCATGGTTTTGAAGATATAGTAATTAACAATAAAACACTTTTTGAGGGGAAATAAAGGGAAGGGGGGAAATTGTAGTATGCAGTTTTATAAAAATTTACACACTTAATCTACATATCAATTTTCATAGTTCTAGGGTTTCTGGTGTTCAAGTTATAGCCTTTTCAAAAAGTGGGCGTAGCTGGTTGGGCGGGAAGGAGTGGGCGTGGCTCAAAACCGTTCAAATTTGATCTGCTGCCGAGCATCACGAGTCTATCCTCCAAATTTCAAGTCTCTATCTTTTATAGTTTCCGAGAACCATTGGTGAGGACGGACGGACAGACGGACGGACAACGCTTAATCAATTTGTCTTGTCGTCCTGATCAAGAATATATATACTTTATGGGGTCCCCCTCCCCTCCTTCTATGCGTTACATACATTTCGGCCAAACAAACACAATATACCCTGGTACAGTATGTACAGAGAGTTTACTAGAATTTTAGATAACCTCGGATCCAAGTTTCTTATTGCTGCTGATTAGAATGCAAAACATAGTTTTTGGGGCGCTGTTGGCGCTTTTAAACGGGGTCAAATGATTCACGATATTGTAACCAATTTAAGTTTGATTGTTCTAGCTACGAATCATGTACTCATTTTAATTACGACCACAGCTAGAGGCCAAGTACTACAGAGTTCGGAATTTTCGGTGGTAGTCTTTCTTCTTCCTTCGACATTTTACGAATTTTTTTTCTGAGCTGTGATCACATTCCACTGCTAATCACGTTTCATCAAAGGGCTGCATCCTGAAAACTCCTTCTTCTTTCAATGCGAGCCTGGCTCGTTTTACATATAGGCTTGACCAGCTTATTTATTTGGAATTTCGAATCGAATTTAAGTGCGATGTTGAAGATGTCGTTCAGCTTTTATAAATAAGTATTTATGATGCAGCTATCTTTGCTTCAGCAAATTTTTTAAGTTTAAGTGGTATGTCTCGGCCATCTTCAAAACCGTAGATCTTAGCTTTACTTAGAGAAAATCGACATTTACGACACCATGAATAACTTTGCTTATAAACGAGCAGTGTCAACTCTTCGGTGTGCTCTTTTTAAGCAAGATTGGAATTTTTGGATGAAATTCTTATGAATGAAGACAAATATAAGCCTTCAGGTTACAATCTATGGAGAAGTATTAAACACCAACCAGCAAGAAGCCTTTTGATTCTTGGGCCTAGCAGGTGGAATCAATCTGCCTTTCAAAAGACTTTATTATATGCTGATTACTTGGAGCGTCGATTTATTACGTTTGATTTAGCATCACAGCAACACGTTTCTCATACTTTAGAAGGACTGCAACATTTATATGAATCGTTTTAAGTCCGAAGAGAAAGACTCCATGAAGAGCTTAACCTAGAGATTCAGTCTAAAAATTTAATGAAAGCTCCTGGCTATGATTGTATTGATGGTAGAGTATTTAAGGGTTTTCCCGAAAGTGCTGTAACCTTCCTGCTTAACTTCTTCAATTCAGTTTTTCTTTCAATGCCAGACAAGCCTTGGGATCAAGTTGACTCCTATCGTCCAATTAGTTTACCAATTTTTTCAAAATTTCTGGAAGGGATTACACTAAGTAGAGTAAGTTGTGCAGTAGAGAATTTAGTGTGTCCGACAATGGAGAAATCTCAAGTATGAGGCCTATCAGGGTTGTCTCTGCTGGTTTTCTGCACGGTGTGCATAGTCCAACCCTGTCTAATATTTGTACTTTCCTGCTTAGCGACTTATGCAGACGATACTTAGCAGTGCTATTGATCAGGTTGTTGCATCTTAAAAATCTCAAGATTTTGTTGATTGATTTGTTTTTTGGGGTCAGCGGTAGAACATTACGTTTTCGGAGGAGATATGTGTCAATGTAAGCTACACGAAACGTCGTCGAAGTTGTCCTGAAGTGTTTGTTAATGATTAAAATAGTCGTGGTGTCGTCCGATGAATTAACCATAAAAGACGTCGTAAGACGGTGAGTCAACCAACACACAGGAAAATGTAAGAGAAGGCAGCAACGTACCTACAACAAATAATAATCGAAAAAATATTAATTTAAGTTTTAAAGAGATATATTTACAAAATTTCAGGCTCGTATCTTTTATAGTTTTGAAGACATAGCAATTTTAAGGAAATAAAAACATTTAATTTATCAAAAATTTCTGTTTGACGGTCTTTTAGAGGTAACCAAACAAAAAAAGAGGTATTTTGAGGTATTCAATTTTAAAAAGGTGTATTTAATGAGTCTGCATACAAAATTTCTCGAATCTTTAATAGGTTTGGACGTTTAGTAATTTCTAAAGAATACCCTTTGTCGTCCTAATCAAGAAGATATATACTTTATGGGGTTCCCCTATACGTTACATACATTTCGTCCAAACAAACACAATATACCTTGGTACGCAGTGTGTACAGGGTATAAGTATTAAAAATTGGGGCTTAGATAGAGTCCTGAAAGAATTTCAAAATTTTAGGTTTTTTTTTTTGGTTTGTTGATACAAAAAAAAAAAAAATTATGTACTTCGAAATTAAGGATGATTCTAGTTCATGCGATACGTTCACATGTGTTGAGTCTGCTGTTTAAATTTTATTTTTATAATCGGCCTTGCAAAGATTGGATACTCTTCATACCCTTTTACAAGTCCCATTACTATATTTTCGGTGGGATCGAATATTTCTTTAATTTAATATCCTACAACTTACATTGTTGTAGGTCATTGGAACCAGAGATTTGGAAATGCACGATTTCGGGTAAAAGTAGAAGATGGCTTGGCCATTTTTTTATCAACATATAAAGTTGATTGTGTGATAAGCTTCATTTAGTATAGAAATGTTTTTGGCGTATAATGAACCGAAATGGAGATATGATGAAAAAAAAGAGACGAACACTTTTTTCTCTCACTTACTTCGTTGCTGCAATAACAGGCTATAATCATGTTGCCGTTGACGTCAATCGTGCTTAAGAGCAACTGAGCGCGGTTTTCACTCAATCTATGTTTTAATACTCAATGGTAATTGCTTATGTTATACTGAACTTCAACGTAGCATAATAGAGTTGTCTAAATAGGGTGGCAAATGTGAAATTTCAAGTCAATTGGTGAAAAACAAACAAGTTTTGAAGTAATTTTTTTTCAAGGATTTAAAAATTTTCAAATCCTTTGGGAAGTTTTCTTTCTAAATGTCCCAAGTCGGGGATACTAATATAAGTATGTTAAGGGGTAAGACCTAGCTGGAACACGAAAAAATAGCTCTTTTTTAAGATTTTTTCCTGCCAACACAACAAAATAATTAATACCAACTGTTTTTCTATATGAAAGAGATGTATATAAAGAAGAAGATCTGAAAAAATTGTATTACAAAATATTTAAAAATGTATGCTACAACAATTCTCGTAGGGGTCAAAATAAAAAAGTGTTTTAATGTGATCTCTTTAGTTTGTCACTGGATCATCGAAATTCAAAAAGTAAAAAAAAAATCTGTAGTTGTAAATGCACCTTGAGAAACTTTAGTAGGATTTTTTCTGGAACTGTACATTTCCTACTTGAATGTGGTGCTACTACTGGTGAGTAGCCAACCTGTCACCCTTGGTATAGACGGGAATGCGTCGCCCCCGTGATGGTGCCGAAGGGTATCCAGACCAACGGTTGGATACTCGAATCATGATCGTGGGGTGATGCTGGCTGAGTGGGCCGTGTCCCGGATTGTTCAGGTGGCCAACGAACGCAACTTGTGGCACATATTCGATGGCCCAAGAGGTAGAAGCGACATTCATATCACTTTTGCAAATGAGGCAGCATTAAGTGTGTTTGATTTTGCGTGGCAGATAAGAGGCGGGCCATAAGTGACCATCATCTCATCGAGATTGTGATGACATTTAGCACAGAACAACAGAATGAAAGTATTGAGGGTAAAAGCTGATACACTTGAGGTACGAATCGACTTCAATAAGGAGTTTATGCAAGTGAAGCTGTGGATGGATGTATCCTTGGATATATTTCGCACTTTAAATGTTGATGACCAAGTTATGTGTGTGTGAACAGATGGATGACTCAGGTGAATGATAACATGTTTGAAACACGCCGCAAGGCCAACCTCAAGTGTGTTAAATGGTGGATGCGTAAATTGAGTGTGAAGCGTCGGCATGTTCGCCACTTGCGGAAGAGATTCCAAAGGAGCAGAACTGCTAGCGCTGAGAATGTGGCCAAGCTTAGGAGTATAGTCGATGCCTAAAAGAGTACAAGTCAATGCTTGTGAGAGTGAAAGAAGAAGAATGAAAGAAGATGATTGAAAACCTGTTTGATTGTCATGCTAAATGAGTTCTTTCTTTCTTTGTTTGATATGCTTAAGTGCAAGAGGTTTCCCAGTTTTGATGGTATAACCGGTGAATATTCAAAGGTGATTGTGTCCGTGAAGTCGCCTGATAACGTCTGGAGTAATCCTAAATCATATCGGGTCATCAGTCTCCTTCCAAATCTGGTGGTGGTAGAAAGGTTCAGGATAGAGTGTCCGACCAAATGTCAACGAGGCAGTTTGATTTGATGAGGATGCGTGAAGATATGTGAGTGAATGTGTTAGTTCGTGTGACTAAAGGTATGTGTTAGGCATCTTTGTTGACTTTAAAGATGCATTCGACCTTAGCTGGGAAAGTGTTCCAATGAGGTTGAGTGAATGTGACTGTCGAGAAATGGTTCTTTAGAGAACCTATTTCTCGCACAGAAGTGCTTGTTCTGCGTGTGAACGTGATAGAGTGAATATAGATGTGGTTCGTGGGTGTCCCCAGGGTTCCATCTGTGGTCTATTTATTTGGAATCTCATGATGGATTCTTTGCTGCGGCAGTTCGAAACGTAATGCAAATGTTGAGCGTAACCAACATTACTTCGAATTTGCCCACAGGTTTGCTTCATTGCAGGCCTGTTCTGATCAGCGGATAGGCCCCCTTGTAGGCAAAACCTGGTGGCTGGCGTTTAACACCCAAATGCGAATAAAGCTTAAAGGTCGGGTGGAGTTGTCCATTTCAATTGGATGACGTGACGCAGAAAACGGCAGAGGTGTTAAGTAGGCCTCGGCTCCAAACCAAGGAGGAAGCTATGTCCAAATAACATAACTGGTACCGGCAGATGTATGTATGTATGTCTACAGGAAACGCTGATTGAGGTTTAAAAATACTGTGCTTAATTTTGAATTCGTTACGTGTTTTTCATGACGTCTTACACAATTTTCTATTAAAAAATGAACAAAAATAAAGGCTCAACCCGTGTTGTTAACTTTACTACATTATTAATGAAAAGATCAAAAAAGAGAGGACCAATACGACTCAAAACTATGTATTTTGCCAATAGTTTACTCACATTTTCGGCTTAGAAACAAAATAGTTGTCCAAAAAAAAGATCCTTCGTTCAACCGAAGGACGAATAAATTAATAAGTAGTAAGGGCGGTATAGTTGAGTATACTCAACCATATAATACCCTGCACATACCCTCACCCATTTAAATGGTGTTCCAAATATAAAAAATCAGTCAAAAGTGAGGAATTTTCGAAAAATTCGAGTTTGTTGATCTCTGAGGGGGAAGCCATGAAATAAAGGGGTGTTTTTCGGTATGCAGTTTAAAGGACGTATATTAACTGAATCTGCATACAAAATTTCAGACATGTATATTTCATAGTTGTGGAGATATACATATTTTAATAAAAATAAACTGGAATCTACCCAAATTTAAGTTTGCCGACCTCTAATGGGTAGTTCAAATACAAAATGGTATTTTCTGGTATGCAGTCTTAAGAAGTTATATACTTTGTCTACGAACAAAATTTCAGGTCCGTACCTTCAACAATTTCGGAGATGTAGGCTTTGACATGCAAACACTATTTGAGGGGTTATTAAGGGTAGGGGGAAAAACTTGGTATGCAGTTTTAAAGATATACATCTATGAAGTCTGCATACAAAGTTTCAATTTCGTATCTGATATAGTTGTGGAGATATACAAATTTTTGTAAAAAAAAAATGAAATTTACAAAAAATTTAAGTTTGGTGGTCTTTGAGGGGTAGTCAAAAATACAAATGGGTATTTTCTGGTATGCAGTTTTAAGGACATGTATTTACTGAGTCTACATACAAAATTTCAGGTCCGTATCTTTTATAGTTTTGAAGATACAGTAATTTACAAAAAAACACTTTTTGAGGGGTAATGAAGGGTTGGGGGGAAAATTGGGGTATGCAGTTTTATAGGTCTTTACATACTTAGACGACATACCAACTTTCATAGTTCTAGCGTTTCTGGTGTTCAAGTTATAGCCTTTTCAAAAATTGGGCGTAGCTGGTTGGGCGTGGCTCAAAACCGTTCAAACTTGATCTGCTGCCGAGCATCACGAGTCTATCCTCCAAATTTCAAGTCTCTATCTTTTATAGTTTCCGAGAACCATTGGTGAGGACAGACGGACGGACATGGCTTAATCAATTTGTCTTGTCGTCCTGATCAAGAATATATATACTTTATAGGGTCCCCCTCCCCTCCTTCTCTGCGTTACATACATTTCGGCCAAACAAACACAATATACCCTGGTACAGCATGTACAGGGTATAAAAATTAAAACCGATCGGTAAAATTATTTTAAAGTTACATCATTCTCACCGATTTCGAAAACTGGTTTTGAGAAAAACGCTTTTAAAGATTTCAACAACTCAAAAGTATTTGTCGGATCAATTTGAAATTTTCAGAGAATATTTTCAAGATATTTAAACAAGGCAAAAATAAAATAAATTTATTTTTTTTAATTCTAACTAGGTCTATCCCTTTAATATTAATTTTGCGAAAACAACGTCGGCGCTGAGGAGAGGTATTCAGCGAGATGGAAAAAGGATAAGATACAATTATTTCCAATGTAGGGTGAAAAAAATCTTCCGGCAACGATAAAGTGTCACATTGTGATACAACTATGCCATTAGGGTCGTTGGTCAACACCATTAATTAATTCCGAACGAATGCATGAGTTAGCTGCAATCGGAAACCCCCACCCCGTCGGGAAGAACGATCAAGTCCGTAAGAAACGAATTTATTACTGAAGACGTTGTTGCATGCAACACTAGAATTGGGCCAGGTTTCTGGAAACGCAATAATATCAACAGAAAACGAAACGATCTATTTTATAAAAAAAAATAATGCAAAGACAAGCAATTTCTATTTTTATAAAATATATTTTATATTTTTATATACATTTTTTAAATTTTCTTTATATATCCTTTTTTTATGTGCGGAGGAGCTGTTCAAAAGCGCTACCGGGTTTGGTTTTATTTTGTCTTAATTAAATGTGCCAACAACGGACACAACTCGCCATCGACTGATTAAACAAAAACATCTTCTTTTTCCACTCGCCTATTTTGTTAGCGCTCATCGCACTTTACTTAACCTCTGGAATTTCTCCAACGAGGGTCCCGTTAGCACAACAACCACCAGGACGATCATTTAGTTGTTCCTTTCTAACACCCCCATAGCGCCTTTCGACAATGTAACCCTGAGATCAGAGCTCGCAAGAAGTGGTCTTCTTTTTCTGAGTGTCCGAAAAAAAACTGTTGCTCACTGACACGAAAAAAAAACGAATTAGAAAGACACTTTAACCTCGTTTTTCAGAACGGAGCTCTTTGATCAACCCAAAACAGTTTCTAGTCGGTCTCTATCTGCTCTTGTTCAAACGAGACAACATTGTGGTTTGGCCAAAGTGTCTTTTCGCATGTATGTGTGCTTCGTGTGTGCCTTATTTAATCCCCTGTCTCTTCCGTTCTCCCTTTGTCATGCTTTGACTACGATGCGATGTCAAAAGCGACAACAACATAGCGCAACAACAACAATAAGCAACTTTCTAGTGTTGGGCACAAAGCAGTCATAACCCTATTAAAAAAAAAACCCGGCCACAAGGTTATTATTATTTAATTGCCATTGCTTATCATTGATATCAGATTCCACATCAACGGTCAATCTAACGTGGAAAAACCACCTCGAAGAATAGGCGACTAAAACAAATGGGACCGTAATTGGCGACAAAAGTGGCGCATCAGAGCCTGTGACCGTTTCAATGACATCTTTACCAAAACAAAATTGAATTTAATTTTTGTATATTTAAATTTATATATTTATCTTTATGATTATAATATTTGTTATATTCAAAATATAGTAAATAAAAACTGCATTTATAGTGCAAAATATATGGTTTTCCTGCTTATGCAGCCATCAGAACAACAATAGCTTAAGGGGACTAGAATTCTTTTTTTAAATTTTTTTATAGTTTAGACCTTTAAGAATATGTGCCTAAAGGGATTTTCCAAAATTCTAAATATTTTTTTATACAGTTATAGCTGTTTTTTAATGTACTATTGTACTTAAAGTACTATTGTCTACTACTCTTGTATGTTTATATATTTAAAAAAAAAAACGCCTAAAATTCAGGCTTCTAGACCCAGAATACATCCTTAATAACTGCACAATAGCAGCATATATACTATCAGAACAGTAAATTTAACAGAAAACACGAACGTTTAATTAAACGGCGCGTGTTTTACAACAAAAACCCATGCACAGTCGATTTTTTTTAAGGCGAGCCTAGGCTTTTTGAAAGTGTATTTGCCGCTTCTTTAAAAGCAAGACAGGAAGGTTTCAGTCTTGGCGAAAAACGGCAAGAGCCTTGTTAAACGCTTGAGAAATTGGAAGAAATCGGAAGGGCAGCTCCATGCAAAGAAATCACCCAAAAGGTAGTTGGGTGACATTATATTTCATGCTGAGTTTTCAATGCTCAACTATTCCAGTACATTTATATTTGAATGAAATATTTTTTTAAAATCTGTTATTACTTCTACCACCGAGTTTCACAACACTGCTTAGTTTAAACAGGCATCAAATATTTGATTTTTGCGACTTTTACTTTCTTGGTCAATAAACTTTCACACTTTTTTTTTGCGTGTGCGGATCATTGCACATTTTCAATTAAAATGAATGATTTTTCTAGTTCACATATAAAGCGTTTGGTTCGTAAAGTTGAAGAAAAATTCAAATACATTTGTATGATGGATAATGAAGGTGGAAGTGTACCTAAATTTGATAATTCTGAAGACGTATTTTTAAAAACTGAGGATGATCGGTTTGACAAATTATATCCGTAGAAGTTGTACTGACCTATAACGTACATAATATGTTTCATATTGAAAGAACATTAAACATGTTGGACACATCAATAGTTTTCGGCTTACAAATATCAAACACGAAAATAATTTCAAAACCATTTTCTTACAAAACAAAAAAGTTTTTTAATCGATGATTTAAATTTTGTTCACTTTTCTTCTACTTTTCGTACGTGGGCTACCAGCTCCAGGGGGACGATCATGGTGTTTCCAACCAATACTTTGTAGAAATAAAATTCAAGGGTCTGTTCATAGAGAATTAATCATCATAGAGTAATAATCATCATAGAGTGGCAAATTTACTCCATTGAGTAACTAAATTGCGCAAATTTTCATAGAATTGCTGTTGGTCGTTATGAATGAAACTGTAAACAACTTGATATGCCAGATCATAGTCATCATAGAATGGAAAATGAACCCCGTTGATTACTACTTAGACGAACATCAAACAGATTAATACCGTTTTACTGAGATCAGCACCATTCGAACAGGCTTGCGTTGCGAGTTTTTTCCGGCCGCTTTGTGGCATATGTTGTAAGACACATATTGTGTGGACACATAAAAATTCCCATAAAATTACCCAAATTTTAGAAGAAGTTAGTTTCTTTTGTCTTGAAAAGTGTATAGTTTTCTTGCTTGTTTGCAATGTGTTGGCAATTCAAGTGCAAAAAAAAATTAGGGTCCTAATAAATTTGTGTTGTGATCAATTTGAATCGTGTCCGCTTTCCATAAAGGGTCTGCATAAAATTGTTCAAAACGGTATATGAAACATTCGCTCAGAACCTACAAGCATGTTTTGGTGAACTCTTCTCAGAAAATGAGCTTGAAGTTTTTTTTAATTGTATAGTTCAATGTTCCTTGCATAAATAATTTTGGAAATAACAGAATAGGGTGCTGTAGATGATCAGTGTGCACTAAATAAAGTGTGATTTTACTGTGCTTAAATAGTCAGGTGCACATAACTTAAAATAACAATCCTGTTTAAAAATTTGCGCTGAATAAATAAAAATATACCATGACCTAAAGTCCTAAAATTCAGACAGCTTTAACACCACATACGACATTATACTTGCATTATGTATGAGCCAATCGCGGACCACATGACATGCCAAGAAGAACATGAAATTAATATATGTAATAAGAAAGTGAAAAAATGTCAAAACAACGATTGCCGGGTCAGCTAGTTTATTTCAAAAAGTAATCTGAAAATAAACTTACCTGCTCCGTCAGTGGTTAGTGAATTTTGAGGGGAATTAAGAGGGGAGTCCTTTACTTCTCCGGGGTAGACAAAACTATTTGGAATAATCCCAGCAAGATTTTGTCGTTGGATGTGAGAATATTGGTCCAAGTCTAAAATAAAAAAAAATTAATAAAACATTTACTTTAATTTACTTCTACCTTAAATACTACAGAAGCTATTTCCGATTTTACCGAAACTTATGTACTCTTGCAAACATATTTCCAGTTATTCTTATTGGAAAATATAAAAAGACTAGTAAGGGAGATATAGTAGATTTTATTCGAGAGCACAATACTCTAGTCATGGTGAACGATGCAACGCGTCAAATCGAATAATATGACAATGCCCAATTTAATTTTGTTTATAATTTTAAAAGAATCGATCAAAAAATGTGGATTGCTTTTATGCTGTTTTAATGAGAGTTATGTAGTAATCTTCATATTTCTTTCGTTTTCATGTTTTCATCGGAGGGGTGACACTTTATCTTGATCGATTTCTTTTGCCTTCCTAGTTTATGGAATGTTACTCCTCTCATAAAATATACTATTTATTTTAATTTCGATTAAATATATATTGCTGTATTTACGGAAAATCCAGTAAGGGCTCTATCTGTTTTTCCGATGGATTCACGTTTCTTTATATCTTAATAGCCTCTATAAACATTTTAACTGTTGTAGCTCATTGGATTCCAGATACATGGAAATTCATGACTATAAGTGGGTAGTGACATGCCCATTTTTTTATCAAAGTAGCTTTTACGCCTCACTAATTTTGAACTTCAAAATTTGAAGTTTCAAGTAATTAGTAAAAATAACAAAAAAGTTTTTCAAATGAGAAAAGCAGGCGCGAAGGTCAGTTTTGGTTACAAGTTTTAGTAACCAAAACGTTGGCTTTGTTGTAAATTTAATAAAGATTTGAACCAACAATGTTATAGGAGCAAGTTGGCATATGAACATTTTCTGAGGGAATTGAATGCATAAATGAGAAGAAGAGTGAATTCAAGAGTGCAGAGTGTCTCCCGAGGACAGACCGACAGACCGGTTAACTACTAATTCGCCAATGTGTGCAAGCTACTTAACTTTTTTTATTAGTTTCCAGTTATAATTGATTATTAGTTTTCACTTTTGAAGTATACCAATAGAAACTCCCATCCAAAATGTATGAAATCGCAACATGTACAAGTGCTGAAAGCTTGTACACTTTGCAGCGCTCGTACGACAAAACTATTAGTTTTACGAAAAAAAAGGTCTGAACATAAATTGTATGAAAATTTTCTCTAGTTTAATTTAGTATAGAAATGTTTTTGGCGTACAATGAATTGAAATAGAGATATGGTGAAAAAACTGATTTTGGAGCCATTTTTTTCAAAATGCCTGCTCGAGCGGCAAAGATACGAGGTGGCAAAGTTGAAATTCGGAAAGAGCACCCCGAAATACATAAGGATCCCAATATTAGAAACACCCGAACAACTTTCCAGAGCTACCTCTTTATTAACGACCAAATGACTGGACTAGAAATGTAGATAAACAATATTTACAATTTAATGAGAATAACAATGAAATAAGTATAAATATGTTAGTACATTTCTATTTTTGAATGTATGCAACTCTGCTGTGGCATACATAATATTCGAAGACATACAGTGGTGAGCACATGTGGATACATGTTTGCCAATTTTGAACTCTTATGCCTATAAAATCTTTAAAAATGCATCAATCTTTTTACTTTTTTTTTGTTTGATTCTTTATCATTATTAATATAAAAATTAACTGTAATTACTTTTAAAAAAAGGCAATTTCATAAAAAAAATTAACAAACAAGAAAAAAGTCAAAGTATCCACTTTTGCTCGTTTGTGTTTTTGCATTTGCCAACAATTATTTTTAAGCTTTTAAAAAGAAAATCAGGGATTCCTAGCACATAAAGTGTTATTAGACTACTAGACATTAAAATTGCTATTAGTCATTGCTTGACTATTTGCTACTCCAAAATTTGCGTGTTGTTCAGAAACATCCATATTTCAATCAAAATGAGAAAAATATCGGCAAATTTGGAGTATCAAATAGTCAAAATGACTAAAAGCAACAAATCAGCACGGGAAATCGCAAAATCACTTGGAATTTGCCACCGAACTGTTCTACAAGTACGAAAAAGACGGAATATTAGCGTCCATGGACCGTCAAAATCAAGACCACGTCTGCTTACCGACAGAGATGCGCGAGCTATGGAGCATATTATGATCACCAAGAAGAAGACTACACCAAAACAAGCTGCAGAGAATATAGAAAAACCAGTAAGCGAGTGGACGGCAAGAAGAGCTCTGCGCAGGATTGGTCTAACAGCGTCAGTCAAACAGAAGAAACCTGCGCTATCTGACAAAAATGTTGCGGCACGACTGAAATTTAGCAAGGCACACAAACATTGGACCGTGGGAAGACTGAAAAAAGGTTATTTGGTCAGATGAGACCAAAATAAACAGATTTCAGTCCGATGGCAAAGAGTATTATTGGCACCGATCCCATGAGAAGTTAAAACAATACCAAGTCAAATAAACAATGAAGCATGGTGGAGGCAGTTTGATGGTGTGGGGTTGCTTTACTTGGTTAAACACCGGGCCATTAGTGAAAATCGATGGGATAATAGTGTAATAAAAGCTAAGGGCCTTTGGACCAAATATTAAAAAAATATAATAAATAGGCAAAAACACAAACGAGCAAAAGTGGATACTTTGACTTTTTTCTTGTTAGTTAATTTTTTTTATGAAATTGCCTTTTTTTTAAAGTAATTACAGTTAATTTTTATATTAATAATGATAAAGAATCAAACAAAAAAAAATTAAAAAGATTGATGCATTTTTAAAGATTTTATAGGCATAAGAGTTCAAAATTGACATACATGTATCCACATGTGCTCGCCACTGTATGTTTGAAAAAACGAAATCTAGGAAGTTTCGGTAATACCAACCAGAGATTTTAAAATTTTTGTGAGACCCCCAATTATTTTATTTTAAACCAAATTTATGTAACTAGAAACCAGAAGAGCTAAACACTTAAAGTTCAAAAGGCAGACACATCCCCCTCGCTTCGTCCAATGCTTAAATCAAAACCAAACAGTACACAAAGAAGAATGCCAAAATTACAACAAGTTTGGCTACGTCAATTGTCAACGTCTTTTAGAATAAATATGCTTAAATTTGCAAGATTTCTCATTGATCATGCGTTACTTTAAGTTTGAAGCAATTTTGCTTCACCCACTCCAAACCACCCACTCAACACCAAACAATTGACAAAAGGAGATAGCTCGTTCCGCAGAAGCGACAGAAACATAAAAATTGAATGGTAAACTCATTAAATATATCCCCAAAAATGGCATTCAACAACTTCAAGAAGATACAAGCATAATTGTTGAATGATAAATATCTTCAAGAATCAAGCTTGTTTAGAGTGTATGTATTTTACTTGTAATACAGATCATCACTAATCAACTAAATAATTTTTAGTAAAAATAGTTTGATTAAAAACTTGTAATTGCTAGTTTTGACATTAGTTTTTCATGGTCGTACTTGTTACTTTGCTTACTTGAATAGGCGGTTTTTATAACAGGCTGGATTTTCATTGCAAGCAACACCAAATCTCATCCCATGCAGGTCAGGAAAAAACGATATGATGTCGCTCTCTCTCAAACCAGCGCACTTATTTTTGTTTCTCTCATGTTTTTGTTTCGTGCTTGTTGATGAGGGAAACACACGAGTCGAGCAGTCTTACGACGATAACTTGAAATTTTGACTTTTGTTCGGGTGTTAGCAACTGAGCAAAACGAGCCAAATGTCAGCTCAAAGTGTCTTTATTGTTGTGGTTACGTTAGTTGTTGCTTTTAATATTTCATCGTAGGCGAAGGGAGGGCGAAATTGATAAGGGGTTTATTGATGCTTGCGCGCAAAACACACAAAGTGTCTGTCAGCTTAAAAGAACCAATTGTATTTTAGAACTTTGACTTGAATGGCTGTAACTTCCGAACCAAAAATAAAAATCGAAAAATAATAACCACAAATTTGTAGATTGAAGTTTCCACTTCAAATTAATATGCAATACTCAATATAAAAGTAATAACAAAGTTGTGATCATTCAGACACGTATAGATTTGAAGATAAGGTATACATACTGTACCAGGGTATATTGTGTTTGTTTGGCCGAAATGTATGTAACGCAGAGAAGGAGGGGAGGGGACCCTATAAAGTATATATATTCTTGATCAGGACGACAAGACAAATTGATTAAGCCATGTCCGTCCGTCTGTCCGTCCGTCCGTCCGTCCGTCCTCACCAATGGTTCTCGGAAACTATAAAAGATAGAGACTTGAGATTTGGAGGATAGACTCGTGATGCTCGGCAGCAGATCAAGTTTGAACGGTTTTGAGCCACGCCCACTCCTTCCCGCCCAACCAGCTACGCCCACTTTTTGAAAAGGCTATAACTTGAACACCAGAAACGCTAGAACTATGAAAGTTGGTATGTCGACTAAGTATGTAAAGACCTACAAAACTGCATACCCCAATTTTCCCCCTCCCCTTAATTACCCCTCAAAAAGTGTTTTATTGTTAATTACGATATCTTCAAAACCATGAAAGGTACGAACCTCAAATTTTGTGTGTACACTCAGTAAATACATACCCTTAAGACTGCATACCAGAAAATACCCCTCTGAATTTAGGACTACCCCTCAAAGACCATCAAACTTAAATTTTTCGTAAATTTCACTTTTTTTTTACAAAAATTTGTATATCTCCACAACTATAACAGATACGAACCTAAAACTTTGTATGCAGATTAAGGAAATGTATATCTTTAAAACTGCATACTTAATTTTTCCCCCTTACCCTTTATTACCCCTCAAATAGTGTTTTTATGTCAATGGCTATATCTCCGAAATTAATAAAGGCACTGACCTGAAATTTAGTAAGTAGGCAAAGTATTTATAACTTCATAAGACTGCATACCAGAAAATACCATTTTGTATTTGGACTACCCATTAGAGGTCGGCAAACTTAAATTTTGGGTAAATTCCAGTTTATTTTTATTAAAATATGTATATCTCCACAACTATGAAATATACATGTCTGAAATTTTGTATGCAGGTTCAGTTAATATACGTCCTTTTAACTGCATACCGAAAAACACCCCTTTATTTCATGGCTTCCCCCCACAGAGATCAACAAACTCGAATTTTTCGAAAATACTTCACTTTTGACTGATTTTTGTGATATTTGGAACACCATTTAAATAGGTGAGGGTATGTGCAGGGTATTATATGGTTGAGTACACTCAACTATACCGCCGTTAATAGTTTTTTTTTACAGCCTTATAGCCTTATCTATGCTAAGTTTGTAAGAAATCCAATGCATAGAAGGTGGGATGTGGTAAGACCCTTCACTTGAAGTTAAAAAAAGAAAAAGTGTTCTAACAGCCAGTTAAGGACGCGTGGCCGCACTACACACAGCACATCATACTCTTGATCAGGATGACATAGACGAGTTGATATAGCCATGTCCGTCTGTCCGTCTGTCTGTATGTATGCAAACTCCTCCCTCAGTTTTGAAGCTATCGACCTGAAACTTTGCACAGACCCTTGTATTTTATTACGATGACACATTGGTCGGAACCAGCGAGATCGGACCACTGGAACTGGTAGCCACCATACGAAAAGAAGAAGAAAAAAAAATGTCAATCGTTGTATGAAAAACTTTTTTGTTTTCCAAGATAGAGCGCTGAAATTATACCAGTGGTGATAAACCGTAGCCAGGCAAAATGCCTGAAAGTTTC
>JBAMBP010002156.1:0-20387 GCA_037044515.1 Phortica magna | reverse complement strand
ATGTATTGCTTACTTCCTTCCTCTCTTTCGCGTGATAACAAATTTAAAGTTTAAGATATATGATAATCAAATAGAAAGACAGTGAGCGAGCGAGCGAGAGAGAGAAGAGAGGGTGAGAGAGCAGTCGAGTGATGAGCGTAGTGACATAACGTTAAACGTAAGTCAAGCTCTGTGACGTTGTAGTTTTTGTTGTTATTGCTACCATGACTAAATAACAACAACAACAACAACAACAACAAAATCACTCTCACTCATAACGAAACAAACAGAAGTAAATTACTCAAAGCGTTGGCGGTCATTCAAGGCAAATGAGCAAACGAACAATTTGTTGTTGTTGGTGTTTTTTGTTTTGTCGAGCACAAGTGTGAGCAGTGTAGTAACAGATTTGTTGAGTCAACTTTCGTGTGCTTTCTCTCTCACCTTTGCACAGTGCTTAACTAACCGAACTATGCTCACGCGCAAAGTCACAAGCGCTGTGAAATATTGTGACCGACGGCGGGTAATACCAATTCTCTGATAGTCGGTCTTATGACAGTTACAGTTTCAGTGTTGTGTAAACATAATTTTTGAATTTGCAGACTGTTAAGTTATGCGTTTTGTGTGTTAAACGCATCTTCTTCGCACTTGCACTTTGGGATGGTCGAAAGGCAAGCAGAATGAAAGTAGCATCATACAGAATTCTGTAGTGAGTATCAAAATGACGTTTTTGACATTGTGTGACTCTGTGTGTGAGAATATGACATAAAAACGTGTTTAAAAATAATTAAATGATTTATTGTCAGATTGTGCGAAAAAAAATTAATAATCATAATAACAAAAATAGAAATAGCAAGAAAAAAAACCGTAATTTTGCTTTTATTTTTATGTGTTATCAAAGTCATTTATATGCTATTTTGAGACCACTGTGCTTTGTCACCCACCAAACGATCATTTTGAGTAAAAGAGAATTCTGACGAAGCATTCGTTTTCTGACTTGACTGTCAACGCTCTTCGTAATGTGACTGTGTGTGTATGTGTGTGTGTGAGTGTGTTGTTTATACATATGACGTTGTTGGCCATCAACGGCTTACCTTTGTTGTAATCGTGTATATTTATTATTGTTGCTGTTGTTGTTATTGTCTACTTGCTTCGACTTGCGGCTATCTTTCACTTTATTAACTAACTCAGTTTACGAATTCTAGTCGAACGTAATAGATTGATTGTTGCTTAATCATATTTAGTACGCGTGAGTGAGCATAGCAAAAGGGTCGTATACTATAACATAACGTCTTTTTGCGCGTGTGTTGTATGTATTTATTTGTGCTTCAGTGTATTATCAACAAATACAAACACAAAACAAACAAAACCAAATCAAACCAAAAATAAATCAAGTTAAAGAACGTAAAAAGTATTCTCGTCTAAGGTGATTCATTGAATAATCGAAATTTCTATTAAATATGTTGTTGTATAATAATGAGTGATGTTTTTTTTCGTTTTTTTTTTTTTGCACACTTTTTGACAAATGTGCTTACACTTTTACGCTGGCCGTCTGTCTGTCTGTCTGTCCGTGTGTCTCATTCTCTCTCAAAGTACATGTAAAAGTTTGTAAAATGCAAATTTCAGATTTAACATTTAAATATTTATTATTCATTAATACACTTCATGTAGCATATGTAAACAACAACAACAGCAATAAGACAGAAAAGATCAAGCTAAGATACCTGAATAAACCCGCGTATACGTCAAAGTATACAAAGATGCTTTTTGTCATGGCCTAATGTTGTTGCACATACAACAATTGCGTACTAATTGCATGTTTATTAGTGCTACGCTGACACATAAAGCGCTTTTATACGCAATGAAAAATGATCATGAAAACGTTTTATACTTTTTTCTTAGTAAAAGACAATTTTTTACAAACGGCAAAAAGACTAAATTTTGTTAAAACATTTTTACTGAAATTACATTTATTTAAAAGTTGTAATATTAGTTTTTTAGTTTTTATTATAATTATTATTTTTATTTGCTTATGTGCAATGACATTGGCTCAAGTTGTATTGTTTTCGGTATTGACCTTAAGCAAACCAACAACAATGAATGCTAAAGAAATTATTTAATTGTTGTTGCTTCGTTTTCGTTTTATTATTAATATTTTTGTATTTTTGGATTTTTTTTTTATTACTGCCACATTGACGTCAAGTGCTTAAATAAAGAAAAAACCAAAAAAAAGATAAATAAAAATAAAGGTAAACAGTTTGAAATTATTTTCTTGTTGAAAACTTTAAGCATTTTACACGAAAACGTGTTCGTTGCTCATATATAAGATTTTTGGCAAGATTTTGTATGTTTTTTCTTTTTGCTATACGTGGTTTTTTTGTTTATAAATGATTGACGACTCTTGATTGCTGAAGAAGAAGTAAAATATGTCAAGAACAAAAAAAATTCTTTTGATTTTATAATAAGTTTGCACTTTTATCATTAAATTAAACATATTAAATCAAATCAAAGAAAAGTGTTAACAAACATTGAAAGCAGTGTGGCACTGATTTTTGGTTAAGTTCACTTGAATGTTTGTAAAATAGGAAAATTTGACTTTTTAGTGTTGCAAAACTATTTCGCCAAACACATATGTAACACTTTCGAATTGCGAAATGCGAAATTTTTCGAAAAATAACAAGAGAAAATAAGACTCACGGTATGGCAGTGTAGTGTATAAGAGCGAGAGAGAGAGGGTGTCGAGAAGAGACAACAATTTAGTGTAAAAGTACAGATGGTGTACAAGAAATGTGAATGTGCAGTTTGGTGCGAACAACCCTCGAGAATGAGAACGCAATGAACAAGATGGCCAGATAGACGTACGCTTGTACGGTAGCCTGGGGGGTGTGTTGATTGTGTGGTGTGTGTGCGAGAGTGAATATGTTAGAGGCATACGAATGACCGAACGAACGAACGTACGTACAAATGAGTGAGGGAGTTATGCTATATGAAAGCCTGCTTCTTCTTATAGTTAGTGTTGCTGTTGCTTACCCCTAAACGGCAACGACGACAAAAGCGGGTTGCAAAGCACAAACTACAACGCTGCGGCAACAGAGATAGAGAGAGAGAGAGAGCGCGCACATTGAAAAAGAGCGCAAATGAGCGCAACAAAGAGCATAGAAATGTTTCAATGAGCGTATGCCGTTAGCGTCACTGCCGCCACTTTACCTTATATTCCGTTTGTCAAACCAAAAACGAAACGAAACGAACGAATGGAAGAAAAAAAAACAAAAATTAAATATTACAAAAACAACAAAAAAAACACAACAAGACAAACAAAAAAAAACCTCAGACGTATTTCAGCTTTCCACGACGCGAAAAGCAAAAATCAAGCTGAACGCGAAATTATTTTCAAATATATATTTTCGTTGCCATACAAAAACAAATAAAGAATATAACATATTAAACGATAATTTTTTTAGTGAAGTTTTGTGTGCAAATGCTTAAATTAAATTTATTTATTTCTATAATAATAATAAAAAACGGCAACAACCAATAACACACAACATATGAAAGCTAAACGTTGTAAGACAAACAAATTGAAATTGAAATCAAACTTAAACCAAAACTAAAATCAAAACCCAAAAAGCAAACAGAAAAATCTAAAAAAAAAGTAGAAAGTATCTATAAAAATATTTTATGGCAGATACTTTTGTGTGCTACCAATGCTACAAAACCGACAACAACAACAGCAACAAACGCAAGATAATTTTAATGCATAACTCATTTATTTAAAACATTCAATTTTCTCTCTGTGTATGTGTTTTTTTTTCTTGTTCGCACTTTTTTTTCGCTCCCGTGCTTAAAAGCCGAAAAACATGACAAATCACAAAGAAAACCAAAACCAAAAACAAAAAATTCACCAAAATTAGTACAAATTCTTAAAAGCACAGTGTGCGTGTGTTTTTGTTGTTGCTGTCTTTTTTTTTTACTTTTTTTCATCTGCGATTGTCAGTTGTGTTGCCTCTGCTTTGTAAGCGCTCCTCTGGTGCATCTTTTACTGCTAACTGTGCTGCTTCTTGCACTTTATACAACGTCGCCGACAAGTTTTTTTGATTCCTTCGTTTTATTTATTTATTTTTTGTACTTGTTTCATTACAAAAGCATGAAACAATAGAAAAACAAAAATCAACATTCAATTAAAAGAAAAATACGAAAGTGCAAAGTATCTACAAGTGCGGCAAACGCAACGCATAATACAACAACATCAACAATAACAACAACAACAACGACAACAACTGTCCATAGTAACAGCAAAATCTCAAAAGAATATACAAATTATATACTAACGAAATATTTTAAACTCAAAAAGTGCATTTGCCAAAACGATACAAAGTTTTGTTTTTTGTTTTTGTGCAAAAATCCAAACGTGTAACAAATAATAAACAGAAACAAATTACAACAACAACTGTTTAATAATATCTTCAATAAGCTGAAATCGTCAAAAAGGTATGAAATTTATTACAGATTTTTATTTGTTTAAAATGTCGCCAAAAATTTTACTCGTAATTTTAACAACTTTGACTTTGGACAATTGGCAAATTGCCATGCATATGCCTGTGTGTGTGTGTGTGTGTGTGTGGGGTGGACAGTCAGTGAGTCAGTCAGAAGCTGTGAAGGTTTTAATTGTTTCGCTTTTGCTTTCATTTTACTTCCTTTCTGGTAATTTTTCTTGTCTTTTTCTTTTATTATTATTTCATTTGTCATTTCTTGTTGCGTTTTGTTGTTGCCAATGTCATGCGTATTTAAATATTCGCACTTTGATTTATTGTTATTTTTACAAAAGCCCTCAATATTCTCTTATGTCATATATTTTATTACAGTTTCACTTCAACGCTTAAAGAATTTCATTTCTTAACATTACATTTTCAATAAAAAAACACGCGCCAATGTGCTTGATAATCTTATAACTCATATATCCTTATATATATATATTTATATATGTATATGTATGTGCTTATGTATAAATTGTCAAATCAAGCAAAGTTGTCTCAATGCAGTCATGCGTTCAACATACTTTGCTACAAATCCATCAAATTGTGACGCTGGAAAAATAAATAGAAAACAGTAAATGTTTTGTTTTCTATGCGTTGTTGTTGTTGGCTTGAGGTATTGTGTTGTATTTATATACGTCTTGTGCTATAAAGGGGAAGACACGCGAAATAAAATCGTCACGGCTGACATGTTGTATACTTGATTTAAATCAATTTCTTACTTAAACGTTTTGTTTTGTTATACTCTTGCTAAAAGAGTATATTAACTTTGTTAGGAAGTTTGCAACGCAGAGAAGAAGACACCTTCGACTGTTCAAAGCATATATATTCTTGATCAGCATGACGAGACTAGTTCATATAACCATGTCCGTCTGTCTGTCTGACTGCTTCAGTGCAAACTCATCCTAGAGTTTTAAACATACCGAAAAAATGTAAACGCAGAAATTCTTCAGATATATCCAGGCATTGTACAACTCAGAATTATTTCGGTAAATTAAAAAATTTAGCGAAAAACTTAAAAATGGTATTTCCCTGTATGCAGGCGAGATACAAGATTGCAAAATGTAGTGAAGTATGACTGCATTGCTTTCTTTAAGACAAGTAAGGAAACGTGCGTAGCTGTGATTCTTATTGGAAACTCGTTTAAAAAGGGAAATTGGGAAAACGTTTGGAAGAGTATGTAAGCTTCGGCAAAGCCGAAAATTGCTCCCTATTTGTTTCTTTTTTTATTGGTTACTTTTAACATTGTCAATCTTATTTCAGTCTAACCAAGCATGCATTCATGCCTTTTCGCCTCTTCACATTTCTGTTGCGATTATGTTTTCGCTCATTATCGTTTTTTTTTTCTTACTTATTTTTATTAATATTTTCGGCTTTGCAAACATCTTCAATTGTTGCTGTTGTTGCATTATTTGTGACCGAATAATCGACCGACCGGCGACTTTAACCTTCATCATAATTACTGTTATTGTTGTTATTTTCTTATTAACGACGACAATGATGGTGATGATGACGAATATGGAAAGCGCAAAAGCAACATTTTAATAACAAGATGTTCTATGTGCGTTCAGCTCCTATCGTTCTTCCCCTTTCTGCAATCCATCAATTTTGACATATTTTGCATCATTGGTTTGTATATTTTCACCTTATTTTGCTTTGTCACAATTCACTATTATGCCTTATTAGAATTGCTGGAGCATCATGCAACTTTGTAACGCCATCACTGTAAACAGTTGTGTCAATAATATGAGGCGCGCTTTATTATTTTGTTTTCATATTTGCTTTGTTTGTTGTTTTTATGCATGTATTTATTTAGCGTTGTTTTTGTTGTTTGTAACCCTGAAGCGTTTTTATAGTTTAGCAAAACTTAATTTATAAGAATTGAAAAAGGGAAGAAAGAAGCGAACATAACACCATTTGTGGTAACATGTTGATGTGAATGCCATTTTGGGGATTACCAAAATGGTGGAATGAAATAAAACAAAATAAAAAAAAACGCAAAAGAAACATGAATTTAATTTTCATTTGAATTTCGTTTGATTGACTCAGACAAAAATACCGCGTGTAGGTGACTTTTCTTCTTCTTCTTCTTCGCCGTCGTCATCGCCTTCTTCTTCTACTTATGTCTTTACTAACTTCGTATGAATTGACTGATCAAAAAAAGAAAACAAATAATGCGCATACGTGTGGTGCGTGTATGTGTCACGCAGAGAGTGAGAGAAGACTGAAGATCATTTTGTGCAAAAGTCTTGCATGCTTTTTTTCTGCTCATTTTAAATGCTTAGCTTTTTTGCACAATAATTATGTATGCATGTTTGTGTGTGTGGGTGTGTGTGTGAAAATGAGCTTAATAGAGATGTTGTTGTTGTAGTTTCACCAACGCAAATTCTTGGGAATCTTTCAACTTAAAATTGTTTACTAATCTACATTAATTATTCTTAGAATTTTATCAAAAGAATTTCCTTTCATGTTGTACATAAGAAATATATGTATAATCACTTTCACTTAAGACAAAATATAAATAACACAACATTAAAATATTATTATGAATATGTCAAAATAATAATTCAATTGATGGAATGTGTTTCATTGGTTTCTGAGAAAACATAAGAAAACGTATGACTACGGCATCATCACACCAGAACCAAAAGCAATTAAGTGTTGTGACTGCGAAAAAGAATGTTAAACTAGATTTTTAATTAAAAAGTGCGCATTGACCTAAAACGTTCGCAGCAGCGAAGGCAGCAACGCAACAAAATCCGGCAGAGTTACCTTTATAAAATCATATACGTATGTATACTTACATATATATATATATATATATATATATATTTGTTTGCTAGTCAACTTTAATATTGTGCTATAAGACAAAACTCATCATCTGACGGGTGACCGACCAAGCTTCAGACAGATAGATAGAACGACCAAACCACCCACACACAAACGCATGGCAGTTATTTGCTGAGGCGAAACTCATGCATAACACCGCAGTGCAATTTACTTACTTTTGTAAGCCAACAACATATTATAAGCACACAAACAGATGTACATACATACATACATACATAAATGTAAACATACACACACATATATGTACACATATATTGTTCGACCTTAATCGGTACGCTTACCTGACGCGCGCGTGATGCCACAAACTTTGCTTTGACCTGCTGCCGTTGTAGTTGTCGTTGTTGTTGCCGTCGCCGCCGCCGCTGCGGATTATGATTGTGCAACTTAGCAGCACTGGCGGTGGCCCTGTCATTGTGCCAGTTCCAGTGCAGCCCAGCAATTTGTTTCGTATCGCCGACAACAGTCACAGTCAGGCCAATAATATTCTTCCACCAAAGCAAAATCACTCGATGCGGCAGAAGACCAGCTTACAGTATATTCGAAAAAAAAAAAAAAAGTCAAAAGAAGCAGCGAACACAAACTAGAGCAATTTTGCTAGCTGCTGCTGCTGTTTCTGTTTCTTCTGATGATGATTTAACTAACAACACAAAAAAAAAAAAACTATAAGGGCTGTCGTTGGAATGAACAGCAGTGAACAAGGACGGACAGACAATAAAGCCGTGTAGAATGTGCACAAGTTGCTATTGTTTTTGTTATAATTGATTTTTGTTTTGTATTTTTTTTTTGTTTTTATCTTTACGAATTTTATTTTGATCCGCGCTGTTGTTGTAACAAAAACACCAAATTGTTGCATTTTAATATATATTTATTTTCTTCACTCGTCTTATTATTTTGCTTCTTTATTTGCAATTTTGTGCTCTCTATAAAACCAACCCATCACAGACTATAAAGTCTTCACCCACGCAATTGTATTTGAAGTACAATGATTGAACATTTTTTATAAAAAAAACTTTCATTTACATTTTGAGTGTTCGTATACACATACATACATATGTATGTGTTTAAGTACAATGTATAAAATAAATACAAGCTGAGTTTATGTTTCGTTTAAATCACTTGATGAATTATTGAACATTTTTCTCTTTGGCAAATGCATTTGATAATTTTCCTATAAGTTTCCCATTTATATAATTCTATAGAAAAATGCACTCGTATTGGCATAAAAAATTTACCATAAAGGATAACATAACTGAAATTTCTTGGAAATGAGTTTTGTATGTTTCATGGAAATTGTCAGTTCAATTGAATAACTTAATTTGATATAATTAAATTACAATTGTTTTCTTTTTACATACTTCAAGTCAGAGTATTTGCAATAAATTGTATAATTTATATTTTCGATTCAAAATGTTAGAAAAACTTTGTTTTTCGCTGCCTTTCGCACTTAAGAAAGTCTATTGTTAAATGTTAAATTAATGAAGGTGGCAACGTTGCTTTGTGTCCAATTTTTGTGAATGGCAACACAACTGACAGAATTTAACATGTTTGCTCTAAACTTGATACATTCAAATTTGAATCAACTTGTAATATTTTTTATATCCCTAGAGATGCATTAGGCAACTAATGCAATTATGCAATTTACAATTCAAATATACAACAATACATGACATGGTGTTTTTTTTTTGTTTCGTTCCAGGGTGGCTATCCGGCACGCTTGAAAAAAGTGCTAATCGTGACGGCGCCACTGTGGTTTAAGGCGCCATTCAAAATTCTGCGTCTCTTTGTGCGTGAGAAATTGCGCGAACGCGTATTTACCGTATCGGTGCCACAGTTGAGTCTCCACGTGCCGCGCAAAGCGTTGCCAATACATCTCGGCGGTACGCTGGAAATCGATCACGCCACATGGTTGCTACATTGCCGCAAATCGATGACGAATCGTGAAGACGAACTGCTTGCCAATATTGTTGGGCCGACGGCGACAGCAGCTACAGCGGCGGCTGCAGCAGTTGTCACTACGTCAACTGGCAACGCTGCCGTAGCGCCGTTGACCAATGGTGTCGGCAGTGGCAATACAGATACAAATGCTATTATAACACATCATAACACAGCAACAGCAGTAACTGACAAAAACATTGGTAGCGTGACTGTTGTCACAAATAATAGCATTGTTATTGGCACGAACAGTGACAGCAAAAATATTAATAACACTTGTAACGGTAGCGGTGACGGCGACGGTGACGGTGACGTTGAGCCCAACGAGAATATAACAATAAACGGCTTAAATCCGACCACACAAGCAACAGCAACAACACCAACAACTACAACAACCACAACAACCACAGCATTGTCACCCACAGCAGCAACAACAACATCACTTAAATTGAAGACGAGCGGTTTCAATAGTGCCTCATCAGCGGCAGCGGCAGCGGCACCATCAACAACAACAGCTACTTCGGCGGCTGTGACAACAGCAACAGCAACAACAAACGGTGCTAGCAGCGGCGGTAGCAGCAGTGGGGGTGGCGGCGAATTCTGGTCAGAGAATCCGCCAAGTAGTGCCTCATCGGGTTTTAGTGATGACGACAGTCTGGCGGGGCAAGAGGGTGATCCGAAAACCATTGAGCAAATTGTTCAAATGGTACGAGAACGCGGTCGTGAGGGCCTAATTAATGAATATGCCGATATACGAAATCGTGCGCCCGAAGGCACATTTTTACACGCGCGGTAAGATAACTTTACATGAGACTTTGACACTTTGACACGACTTTTCATTTAACAATAATTGTTGTACTCATTTTTTTTTGGCAGCATGCGCAACAATTTGACCAAGAACCGTTATACGGATGTGCTCTGCTATGACCACAGTCGCGTAGTGTTAGCGCGCGAGGATGGCGATGAACTCTCCGACTATATAAATGCGAATTATGTCGATGGTTATCGGCAGAGAAATGCATATATATCAACTCAAGGTAAGTTTTGTGTTAAAAAATGACCAGCATGACATCGAAAGCATTCGTTGTGACATAATGCGAGTGACTTGCTAGAAAATGGCTAAGAATATGACAAAAACACACACGCGCGCACTTTCAACTTTGCCATGCAACTTATTTGGCTGTCGTTGTTGTACGGCTTCGTTGAAAATTTGTGTGCCAAACACAAACGTCCAAAGAGCGTCATGTCAAAAAGCAACAAACAGTTACAAGGACGTTCAATCACTTGAATAATTCGCATACAACCATGTTCCCTTTTGCCAAAAATAGCGATTTGAATTGAAAATATATTATAATATTTATCTTCTTTTAACCTCATGCTAATCTTTTTTCAACCGTTTTTATTTCTTATCTTGACAGGTCCCCTACCAAAGACATCCCTAGACTTCTGGCGCATGATCTGGGAACAGCATTGTTTAGTTATAGTAATGACGACACGTGTCATGGAACGTGGACGTATTAAATGCGGTCAATACTGGGAACCGACTGAAGATAGTTCCTTAGAATTTGGATATTACACTGTGCGAACAATTAGCGTAGAAACTAATGAAGATTATACCGTAGCCTCATTAGAATTGAGAAATCTAAAGGTGAGTGTATGGAACGTGACATGACCAACACACGGCCAAAACATCGAGTGTGTCAGAGTTCACTGCAGTCGGAAGTATGTAAACAAAGTATTTAATATTAAAGTACTTTATGTCATACGCTGATACTTTAAAACATAGAACTCTTGCATATGATTACTATAATTTGTTTTTGTATATTTCTCTGCTTTTGCGTTAGACTGAAGAAGTAAGGAATGTTTCACATTGGCAATTTACCAGCTGGCCAGATTATGGCGTGCCCAGTTCGGCAATGGCTATGCTGAATTTCTTGCAAAAGGTGCGAGATCAACAAGCGCAAATGGTCAGAGCATTGGGCGATACATGGGCCGGACACGCACGCGGACCGCCCATTGTGGTGCATTGTAGTGCGGGCATCGGTCGTACAGGTGAGTGTTGTGTACACAGACATGATTAAAAAAAAAAAATGGACTTTGACTAACTTTATTTTTTTGCACTCTCATTCGTAGGCACATTCATCACGCTTGATATTTGTATATCACGTCTTGAGGATGTCGGCACAGCCGATATACGCGGCACCGTTGAAAAGATACGCTCACAGCGCGCGTATTCAATACAAATGCCCGATCAGTATGTTTTCTGCCATTTGGCGCTTATCGAGTATGCGTATTCACGTGGCATGCTGCAATCTGTTGATTTGGCAGGCTTTGATGAACGACGAGATGATTCCGAGTAGAACAAGTGATATACAACTACACCATACACATACACACACACATTAGCACACACACACACATCTACAAAGACAACACATAAATATATATATATATAATAATATATATAGAAACATAAACACGACAGGAGGGAGAGAATACAAATAGGCGTCAGATAGTCAGTCAGTCAGTCAGTCAGTCAGTCATGAACATCAGTCAGTGCTACAAACACACACACATATATAACTAGCATACATATGTAGTTAGAAAGCGCGAGTAAGAAAGTAAGAAACATTAATGATCATTTGAGTTCTTCATATTGAAACATTCCTGAAATTAAGTGCTCCTATGTTAAATATCGCACGCACAGCACATGCGACAAATTAGCGTTCAGACTTAAAGACACTACTTAAACAATAAGTTGGCATATATTGTGTACGACTTTAGACATAACATAGGCGTTTATATTATTAGGAACATGAAAATATGAAGAGCTAATTTGGCAACAATAGTAGGGAGACAGACATGTGCATGTGAAGAAAAAGCTAAAACGTATATTTTTTTTTCTAAATGCAAATCATAAAAGAAATATTTAAAATTTAAAAACAAAAAATTGAAAACAAAAAGAAAACTTCTTAATTATATATGTATGTATATGTACATGTAACTCTAATTATATATAGGTATATATACATATATATATTTATGTATGTATAATGTATGTATGTGTATACTACATAAAGCAAATGTCAATATAAACATTTATTTTTATTGTTACAAATAAAAGAATTTTTTTTTATTATTATTATTATTAATATTAATCATACGTAAATAAATGCTAGAAATTGATTAAATTTAATTTTTATTTAAAAAATAAAAAACGATGAAAATTGACTTGTAATTTTATGAAAAAAAATCTATAATATTATTAAATATTGCAAGTAATTATTTTTTTTTTATTTGAAAACGGAAAATATTTATGCAATAATAACTTTATGTATTTATGTCGCTATATTTTGTGTCTTTATATTATTCTTTTTTGTTGTATTTTATTTTTATATAATATTCTTTATACTAAAAAAAATATTTTTTTAAATAAATTAACAAAAAAAACATACATTTTTAGCTGCAAAATTAGCTAAAATTTAACAATGAAAATAAATAAGTGGAAACAAAAACAAAATGCAATTAAAATGAAAATAAATTTGTATAAAATAAGCGTGAAAATTCAGTTTTTTTTTTTTAACTTAACAGGAAAGAAAAGCAACAAAATATAGAAGAAAAATTAAAAGAGCGAACAAACAATTTTTTTTTATAAAAAGAATAGGGAATAAACAAATCAAGTCATGTCAAGATTGTCAAAAAAAATGTCATTTCGCTTTCGCATAAATTGTATGTCAACGAACATTTTCTAACCTATTTTGTGCAACAAACATAACACACATACAACTATTAAGCGCTCAGACACAATTAACAAGTGTGCACACTAAATTGTCATATGTATGCAATGAACCATATGCGCATATGAAGCGCTAAGTTGGCATTATAGGCTTTAAGAGTTATATGTCTTCTATCTCTTTTCTTTTTGTGAGCGGTTGTTTTTTTTTTTTGACAATTTTCACTGTGCTTTTGGGCCGGGCAGCATTTACAACAAATATTAAAGTGAAAGGCATATTTGTTTTGTTTTATTTTTCTTGTTGAAAAAATTATCAGGCTTAGAATTATTAATAACAATTTTTGAAACCGTCCGTTCAGCAAAGACGTCATGAGTAATTCAAAAGCGGTACCGGAAATGACAATTGCAGTGTTGCGCAACTACTTTTAGAGCATTTCTTTTTAGTTGACTTTTTTAATTTTTTTTTAACTAGAGTAAAACATATAACAAAAAAAAAAACCAAAAGAGAAAAAGAGAAAAAACCATAGATACAAAAACAACATAGAACAGAAATTTCCTACAATCGACTACAAAGCAACAACAAATAATATGAGGCAAATAATTAATCTCTATCAAAACTAATTTAAATAAAAATGACACAAAATAAATTTAAATAAATAAATGAAGAACAGAAAATAAAAAAAGGAAACAATATAACATTTATGATTACTACAAAAATAAGAAATAATAAAATTTTACGCAAGTTATTTATTACAAATGAAAATATTTAGTAAAAAACCAAACCAGAAAAATCAAATTACATACAAAAAAAATGTATTAATAGTTGGATTCATTAACGCTCCCCCACACGCTGCCGCCAACGAAGAGTTTACCGGCGAATTTAAAGCGCATTAAATTTATAAAAAAAAATAAAACAATTAAGAAAATTTTAAATGTTATAAACGATTTAAAATCATTATTTGTACATTTTACAAATAAATAAAAAAAAATGCTTAAAATTAATCTCAAAAAAAAAATAAACAACAAATTAAATATAAAAAAAAATTTAAAAACGCAAGTCATTTTATCACAAAAAAAAAAATAAAGAAAACAGAAAGAAAATTCAAGTGTGAGATTTCAAATATGTATAATTAAAATAAAATAATTTATTTAACACGACATGAGTAGAAAAATAATTACCAGCTTAGTAAAAAAAGAAAGAAAAAAAAAATAATATTTGAAATACTAAAACAGTGAGAATTTATAGATTCAGATTCTATGGCAAATGTCTCGCTAAACGGCTTCCCTCTGACTTTGTTTCTTTCGTTTTATAGCACTTGATGGATGCAAATTTTTCAATGTTCAACACACGCCAACGTTTCCAAAAATAAGTGGTCTTATGGTATTTGGTGCCGAACAGCACATACGGTAAATAATGAATAGCACACAGACTCAATGTCGGAATTTGCCTTTAACTTACTTGACTTTAAAATTATGGCAGTTAAATGAGGCATAAAGCTTAATTAATAGCAACCCCTTATTCACGCATATTTAGGAATGAGCAAGTGCTGATTCAGCATATTTTCTTTTTGTTCGCTTCACACGTTTCCTTCTTATCAAAATATATGTATATGAATATTAAAATATCGATGAAAGCGTTTTAGTACGAAATTATTGTTTATTAGAAAAAAAAAGACAAAGAAAAATTAAATAAATATTTATATAAAAAGAAGTAAAAGAAACACAATATTAAAAAATTATGTTCATTTCAACTTATTTTTAATGTTGAATTTTATAAGAATTTGCTTAACACTAAAAAAAACAAACATTAAAGAAACGATCATAACGAGATTAGAACAAAAATGGTTAAACGAAGAAAAATTATGAAAAATTGAATAAAAACAAATAAAACGATAAAAAACCAAACAACAATGAATAATGAAATGTTTGAAACACTATTTTTGTAATGCTTGAAAGACAAACATATTTATTTTTTGTAGGCGTAATCTTTTTAGGCAAAGCTAAACAAAAGTGACTTGAAGATTTGATTTTTTGTTTCTTTTTTTTTATCATTAATGTAAAAAAAAGCAAAATGTTCGATATTTTAAAAAAGAAATGCAATTATTAAACCAAGTTTGAACAAACAAATACAAAAACATATTAAATAAAATAAAATTGATTAGTTAACAGTCTTAGCCGCCCTGTGGGTTAGGCGCCGCACAAAACCGATGACGCGCCCATGCCAAATTATATAGATAAATCTTTCTAAATCAACCCCGCTGAGCCATTGCTGTCCAAACATTAAGTACTCTTCTGTCACATAGCGTCACATGCTACTTACGGCAGTCCAGTCTTCAAATAAGGTAGCCGTATTCAATGTTTTTAATGTGCGCAGTTAAATTCAAAGCAATTGCACGGATTATCAAGTACGTGTGCGCTGCTGAAATAACATTTGTAAAAAAAAATTCAAAAATGAGTATTATTATTATAACTATTAAACGGTTTATTTAGTTTTCTATATTTAGCTGAACCCAGCCCACCCGACGACTGCTCGCAGAAGAATTTTTATATACTTAAATACTAAGAATTATTTACAAAAAAAGAAGTTTAAATACCCAAAAATAAACATATACCAAACATAAAATGCAACAAAAACAAAAACATTTTGCCAACCAAATCCCCTGTAAATGCTTTCTGACTTTTTACCCCCCATTCACACATTTTAATACGACCTCCGTTTCTAACGCTCTTTTTATATGCTTTAAACCTTTCCTCTTTTCCAAACTTCAAATAAAGGTACACTGTAAATAACTGCAATTAAAAAGGAAAAAACCAAGATAACGAATAATTGCTGGAAAAAAATCTGTAATCATGTTAAAAATCTAAATAAACATTAAACACAATGCAAAAATTATGTAAAAAACAAAAAAAAAACAAAAAATATTTAATAAATGAAACTGAGTATATAACATAGAAAAAGCAAAACAAAAAATTGAGTTTTATTACATTTCCTATTTTGACTAAAGTAAGCAAGTCAGCAATTCTTATAACATGTCCGCTTATGCTCTACAAATTGTTTTTAATAGCTCAATGATATCTAAGACAACGTATGTTTTACTGACCGGTAGTCCATCGTTTCAGATACAACAATAAATTTCAAAAGCTGACTATGATAGCAAAGGGGACTTTTAAGTGCGCTCCTATCTTAAGTCGTATTAAGCGATCCACAAAATATAAACAAATTTTAAATATGAAATTTTTTTTTAAGTATGAAATTAACACATTTATTAATCACGAGTTAAACTCATAATATGTAATTAGCTTTATTTAAAATTTCACTTGCAAAATTAATGTTTCTACTTTAACTCAAAGAATACAATTTGAACTTATATAATTAATTGCTACTAATGGAATTTTCAAAATTTTGTTTAATAAAACTATTTGTGTATAAAATAATTAATGTCTGCAGTTCAGTAATTAAGATGCAATGAAAAATCAACATCCATTTTAACGCCGGGTTTGCGGACCATAACCGCTTGCGCGCTTTGTCCGATCTCAAGCTGTTCTGATATGCCATTGACAATAATTGTAGCCGATGTGGGAACTCGCGTCAAACCGGCTATGACGATGCGTTCAATCCACGCATCAGTTTTAAAGTTGGCCACGCCAACAAAATTATTAACAAGTTTGTCATTTGCAAACTCATAGTTGGCATAGATATATTGACCCTTACGATACGCATAAGATTTCTCATCGTCGATGTACAATGTACCTTGCGCTTTGCCTTGGCGATCAAGACAGACTATTAATGTGTAGGGATCATGTTTCATCAATGTAGCGGCACGTCGCTTACGTTCCTTCTTCGGCACAATGCTACCACCACGTTGAAAAACAGGAATCTAAAATGTACAAAAGAAGATTATTATTATCGTAAAATGTTTAATTCAACGATTAAGCGTACATACCTTTCGCTCCGTTACAGCGATGCTCTCATAACCAGGCTTCTCGTAACGCTGATATGTATCAATATCGTACCAAAAGTCGCCAGACTTTTTATCATCAATGGCGGGGAAGTAAACATCTACTTTGCTCACGCCTTGCTGCATAACTGGCCTCACCAAGAGGCGATCTTGCACCAGCAACGTATGGTCAATAGTATACGCCTCCTTGTCCTGTGGATAATGTGTCAATAATGGACGTATGACCGGACTCCCATCGGTTTCGTGTTCATAAAATGCTGTATACCAGAGTGGTAGATAACTGTATCGTTTCTGTAACGCTTCGCCAATTATTTCACGAGTTTTTGTTGGAAAGAGCCACGGCTCACGGCGTTTGGTATCAATATGTGCATGAGATCGGAAGAACGGCAAGAATGCGCCTGTCTGATACCAACGTTCAAGAAGTTCAGCTTCAGGATTGCCAAAGAAACCACCGACATCAGCGCCACAAAACGAGAATCCAGCAACAGCCTCAGTGAGACACATTTTAATTGAGTGCTGCAAATGTGACCACTCAGCCATATTGTCACCCGTCCAAATGGCGGCATACCGCTGTGAGCCAGCGAAATGCGCACGAGTCAAGATGAACGGACGCTGGTTGGGATCGCGCTTTAACAAACCATCAAAAGTTCCCATTAGATGCATGTGACCGTAAATATTGTGCACATCACGATGCTCCCAATCACCGTAATGAATTAAGTCCTTTGGTGCGGTCACCTCCGGACCATTGAACACAGATGGCTCGTTCATATCATTCCAAATCATTACATCGGCAGTCACAGTCTTAAAATTAGTTAAAGAGTATTGTTCAGCGTAGTAATCGCGTACAATTGGATTGAAGAAATCAGGGTAACTTGTTGAACCTGGCCAGCACCAACCTTCGTAGTCTTTACCGTCTCGTGTTTTTACATAGTAGCCACGATCGGTGCAGTCGTTGTGGAAAAAGTAAGCACTATCGCGTTTGATATGAGGATCAATAATAACAACTAAATGACGTCCTAAATCAGTGAGGTTTTTAATCATTTTTAGTGGCTCGGGGAACTTGAATTTATCCCACGTAAAGTATTTCTTGCCATCAGTATATTCAATATCGAGCCACATTGTGTCCATTGGTAAGTTATATTCATCGAATTTTGCCGATACTGAAGTCACATCCTTCTCGTCGTTGTAATTCCATCGACACTGATGATAGCCTAATGAAAAAAGCTGTGGCAGATTCGCAGTTCCTGTCAATGCCGTGTACTGCTTAAATGTTTCCAAAGGAGTTGGGCCCAACAATATAAACGCATCCACAATACCAGACTCAGAGATGAAGTGTGCAGCTGGTGGATCCGATTTTCGAGAGCCAGAGACGAAGTTTACAATTGACGAGACAACATTCTTCTCAGCAGTGACAATATCAACCCACGTTTCAGCGGCGTTTTGCCAGTACACACCGGCTGTACGTTGAGAACTATTTTATTAAAATAAAATAAAAATAATTGTTCATTACAAAATTTAAAGAAAAAACTCATATGCTCTACCTACCCGTGACCATACAACACTGGAACAGAACCATACAAAGCCATCTTGCTATCAATGAGGTATTCAAAGACATCCAAATTGTACAAACGATAGGGATCAGTGCCCGATGTTGACTTTAGCACAAAACTGTCGGCATGTTCTGGAATACCAAAAAGCACATCTGCTTCTGGGAAGGTGAAATCTAGTGCTACTGCTTCAGGTCCATAGGGCTTAGAGTCGTGATGTGATTTAAAATTCTCCTCCCAGGCACCTGGTTCATCGTTTTCACCACGTTGAGCTTCCTGCTTATCATCATCAGGAAGTTCTGCTTCGCCATTTTCGTTTTGATCTTGTGCCTGTTGCTCTGACTTCGAGCGCAGATGCTCAAAATACAACCAATTTTTTGCGTTCACAGAAACACTTAACACATCGTGCTCGTAAAAATCAATACGGAATGGATTTGCAATAACTATCGCTTTTGTTACACCTGCATTCACAACCAACTGTTGGTCATCTTCACTCTGCACCTTAATTTTGCCCGGTATAGGTTGACCATTTAGTACATGTTCGACTCGATAGCGCGGACGCAGTGGCTTCTTTTCGTCCACTTGGAGTCGGAATGTGTTGCCCACCAGAGCCTCCAATTTGAATGTAAACAATTGGTTATTGTCTTTGTTGATCAAATCAGCTGTTATAGCATCCGAGTATGTATTCAATGTACCAGCAACAAGGGCATATTTTGATGCGTTGCCGGCTGTCTGCACTTTGCGGCTTCGCCTATCAAACGACAAACAAGGCGTCTTATATAAAACGTATTCATATAATGGCTTTTCGCAACATACCTGCAAAAACTGCTTTGATCGCATGTTTTGAAATTATTTGGATCAACACCAACACTAAAATTAATAACAAAACATATTAATATGAATGTTATGGAGCGCATCATCGTCAAATATGCTGTTCGCCGGCGCACTGTCATCCACTTATACTACAACTTTTGCGCTTTCGTCTTTATGTACTGCAATGGCAATGATTGGTTGAATTAGTTATTTATAATTTTCTAAAATTAGTCTGTGTCATTTTGTTTGTTTTATCATTATAATGATTGTAATAAACACATAGTATGTACACGCACATGCACGAAGTGGTACAATGACGTGTACGATTCACCCATATCAAAGATAAAGAAATACATATAAAATTAATTCCAAAAGAGATGTTGTTGTTAAATTATTAAAAAAATATAAATCTTAAGATAGCAAATAGTTGTAAAATTTCACTTCTTATTTCAAACAACTTGACCTGGTCACAGCGACTAGTGCGACTTTCGTTTTGACTTTACGCAATAACGATATGATTTTAAGAAATTCGTCAAAAACGACGACCGCTTACCTTTTAAACAGGCATAAAAACAGCTTATGTTTTATTAAAAACAGAAAAAGTATGAAAATTTCACCGGCAAATTGCACAATCGCCGATACAGCATTAGTAATGTTATCTAGTGATGAGCAATTTTTCAAGATCTGTGATACTTTCACAGTGACTGGCTCATTCTTATATACAATCATTAATACTTTTTTATTATTTTTATATTTTTATTATTTTTATATTTTTTTGTTTTATATTTTTATAATTTTTATTTTATTATATTCTAAAAAACCAAAGACCAAGAAACAACCATGAAAGACACTTAGTGAGGGAAATCGCCAACTTGCCCTGTATGCGGCAAAACTTACCAAAATGGAGGGCATTTAAATGCTATTTTGGCTGTAAAGACGGCGAAACTCAGCAGGGCATCAGATGTTCAATAAACTCACTAGTTTTGCTCTCCGGCGATTCAGAGTTGCAATACGGTTGTCAGGTAGCGCAAGGCTAACATAAACA
>JBAMBP010002155.1:0-13267 GCA_037044515.1 Phortica magna | reverse complement strand
TTAGTAAAAATTGGGTTTTGATTATTAAAAGAAACAATCAATCGTTGCTTGTTTTAATTAATTTTTGTATTCTGTCAGTAAAAGTTAAAATCTTTGCGCATTAATAATTTTGTTAATGTGTTATTTATTGAAACTGCATGGAAAATATTGTAAATGTTTTTTCTCTCTTTTTTTATTAACTGATCAGTCTCTGCTTCTCTTACGCTCTTTGTTGAATTTTTTTATTTTTCTTTAAACTGACGGCAGCTTGAAATAGAGACAAAAATTAAATAACGGCTTGGAACTCTTTAGTTTTTCTGTGTTTTGGCTTACACGTCATACGTAAGTCATGATGTTGAAAGCAACAACAAAGCACCTGTTTTAAGATGCCGGCTATCTCAGCATGTTTGTATTTGTGTGTATGTGTATGAGTATGAGTGAGTGATTCTATAGAATGTTTGAGTGTGTATGAGTATGAGTGTACGGCAATGACGTGAGTAAGGGCTAAGAAGAAACAAAAAGAAATAAAAAAGAATCAGAGAATTATGATTTTTCCTATACTTGCCAAGATGAATGCACAAATAGTTTTGAAATTTCTACCTATTGGCAACAGCGAGAGGTCATTGTTCTGCTTTTGCTGTTTGTTTTAGTGTGCATTCTAATGACATACTAAATAAAAAGAAAAACAAGGCAAGAAAATGTTATGTTAATAGTCATGACGTTATATATAAAGTGCACAAGTTTTATCTCTCTTTGATGCATGTATATTTATATATATACAGACATAAAGCGCTATATGTTTATATGCGACACTTGTCTACTATGGTTTAGTTTCTGTTGTTGTTGTTGTGCTGTAACTTTAACTTTTATTGAATTAATGAAAGTTACATTTTTTCTCTACAACAACAACAGCAGCAACAATAACAGAAACGATTATCAGAAGACCAAGAATAAGAAGAAACAACAAAAAAAAGACAAAATGAAATATCAACGCTTTGTGTTTTCTTCATACAAAAGCACTATCATAGCTTTTGTTGTTTTTCTTAGATATTCTTTTTTTTCGTACAAGTGCGTAACATGCTTCATACTAATGCACATACACATACACACACACATATACCATACAAATATTATGTAGTTTAATACGGGCAGTCATTCATATTAAAGTTGATTGGGTATATTGTTGTTGGTTGATTCATTTTTCTTCACATATTTGTACTATTTTTTTCAACTGTTTGAAATGAAATTGATTTTGTTAGAATTTTTCTCTTTATTTGTAGAAATGTGTATATTAATTTTTTCATTTTTTTTGTTGTATTCTGTCTTACCATATGTTAATTTGTAACAGTCATAAAAAAAAAATATATACATAAATATTAACAGTTACAAATAAGGTTAACCTGTTAACCACATGCGAAATGTGTAAATTTGTATAACCACGTTTTTTTTAAATGTATTATTTATTTGTTACCATCATGTAAGGTGATTCCTTATAGTCGCTACTATTATGGCTTGTACATATGGTACCAAATTTGGAAATTTTTGGTCTAATAGTTTTTGCTTATTATTACTTTATTTTCTTATGTTAAAGAATAACCCACAAATAATCATGGTATATTGAGTTTGTTGAAGATCAAATGTATGTAAGGCAACCTATCCAAATTACGTGACCCATTTTAGACACTTTTCACCTCCCTACACTCACTGTTATACTTCAAAGACACTCAATATGTAAAGGGTATGTTACTGGATTGTCGAGTGTACTTGACTATACCGCCTTCCTACACTTGTCTTCTTTTCGTGCATGTGTACATCTCTACTAAATTATTGCAAGTCAAACGCTTCATGCACTGATTGTCAAAGCCTCAGTTTTCTCTGCCATTGTTTTCCTTTTTTTTATTTTTTTTTACTTTTGTCATTTGGCATTTTTCAACTAATGTTGTTGTCAACATTGTTGAAAAGTTGGTATTTCATTTGCTGCAATTTTTATGAACTTGGCAACATTTACATTCCTAACGAAACTCGCTTACCGTTAGAATACATACAAAAAAAAATCAACATGACAAAACATTAATTGCAACGCAATGAATATTAAATATAAAACATTAAAAATGAACATATTTAAGCACATAATGTGTTTAATGACGCCCCGCATTCTTTTTTTTTTTTTGTTTTTAATATCGTCATTTTTATTATTATTATTTTTTTTAATGGGTGTTACTAGCCAACAGTAACAAGATTGTCGTAAGGGGTGGGGTGTATTTGCAGATAAGCGTATGTGTTTTATTTTATTATATATTATTTTATCTTTTTTTTTTCTTTTATTATGTGTTTTATCACTTTTTCTTTCAATTTAAAATTTTTTTGTAAAAAATAATTAAAATGAACGAAGCTGCAGAAGATCTGATGATTTTTTTAGAGCCGGAAACAATTTTTATCTCTTTTAAATATATGACAGACACAAAATAACTGTTTAACTCTTTTAAATGTTGCTAAATAAAACAGTGATAAGCAACGTTGTTGAATGCAGAAAACAAAAACAAAAAAAAAAAAAGCAGTCTTATTTATGTGCACATGTGTGTATGTATGTATTCAGAGATGCCGTTGCCAGTCACAAGTGTTCAGAGTTTGTGCTTATCAACCTTGTCGGACTTTGTTGCGTTTTCTTTCACTTCGTTTGTTCTTCACACATTTTCTTGTGTTTGTGTTTCTGTTTGTGCATGCGTTTGCTGCGCTGCTCACACTGCTTTTGCTCCGCCGCTCTTACTGCTGTTGCTGCGCTGCTCTTGCTCTTGCTGCTGCTGCGCTGCTCTTGCTCTTGCTGCTGCTGTTGCTGCCTCAAAGAAAGAACAAAAGAATATGAAGAAGAATTTCTCATATGCACTAAGAAATGAAATTTGTTGTTTTTGTTAATTTTAATAATTGAATTAACTCGTAGCGTACATTTTGATTGTAGCAAAGTTTTGTTATTTGATTTTCGTTTTTGTTGTTCTTTGTTTTTGCCTGCCAGATAATTTATTTTTATAACATGCCGACTTGACTTGTTGTCTTAATTGTTGTTGTTCTTGTTGTTGTTTTTGTGTAGCCTTTTGCTTTCTTCACGCTGGCGATTTTGAAATTGTAAACAGAAAAAACCTTGAACTTTTAAAAATTGTGTTGTTGTTGTTGATTTGTATTTGTATTTGTTTTATACATACATGTATTTGATTTGAAATTGCACCGCAATTTGCATTATTCGGAAAGACGAAATATATAAAAACCTACTTTAAGTCGCAATATACTTTGCACATCACATGTGTGTTTTATTTCAATTCATGCTCAACAATCCTTTACTTATATGCATTCTTTCTTTCGTTTTACTTATAGCTCACAAATGTCGGCATCAATATCAATTCGTTTTCGTTTAGCACGCTCACCATGGAGTCGGATAAGTTCATCTGTGTGCGTGAGAAGGTCAATGATACCGCCCAAGTGGTCATCATTGATATGAATGATTCAAGCAATCCCACAAGGCGGCCCATATCAGCGGATTCGGCCATCATGAATCCCGCCAGCAAGGTTATTGCGCTAAAAGGTATGTATGTGTGTGTGTATACATATATGTATAAATGTAATATAATGTAATGTTTAACAAATATGCTGCTCATTTGCATTTTTAGCCCAAAAGACTTTGCAGATTTTCAATATTGAAATGAAATCGAAAATGAAGGCGCACACGATGACCGAAGATGTTGTCTTCTGGAAATGGATATCACTTAATACGCTCGCCTTGGTTACCGAGACATCCGTTTATCATTGGTCCATGGAGGGTGATTCGACGCCACAGAAAATGTTCGATAGACATTCCTCATTAAACGGTTGCCAGATTATTAATTATCGTTGTAATGCATCGCAACAATGGTTGCTCTTGGTGGGCATATCGGCATTGCCCAGTCGTGTGGCCGGCGCCATGCAATTGTATTCCGTTGAACGTAAAGTATCGCAAGCGATTGAGGGGCATGCCGCCTCATTTGCCACATTCAAAATGGAGGGCAATAAAGAGCCATCGACATTATTTTGCTTTGCTGTGCGCAGCGCCAATGGCGGTAAATTACATATTATTGAGGTCGGTGCAGCGCCAGCTGGCAATCAACCATTCCCGAAGAAATCCGTTGATGTATTCTTTCCACCGGAGGCACAAAGCGATTTCCCAGTTGCGATGCAAGTTTCCTCAAAGTACGATATTATCTATTTGATAACCAAATATGGCTATATACATCTGTATGATATGGAAACGGCGACATGCATCTACATGAATCGTATATCTGCCGATACGATCTTTGTTACAGCACCGCATGAAGCCAGCGGCGGTATTATTGGCGTTAATCGCAAAGGTCAAGTGCTATCGGTAACCGTTGACGAAGAGCAAATCATACCGTACATAAATACGGTATTGCAGAAACCGGAACTTGCGCTCTGCATGGCCGTGCGTAATAATCTATCGGGTGGCGAGGAGCTATTCGTACGTAAATTCAATAATCTCTTCACTGCTGGCCAGTACGCTGAGGCGGCCGTTGTTGCCGCTGTTGCGCCCAAGGGCATATTGCGTACACCGCAGACAATACAACGTTTCCAGCAAGTGCAGACACCCGCCGGCTCGGCTACGCCGCCGCTCTTGCAATACTTTGGCATCTTGCTTGATCAGGGCAAATTGAATAAATATGAATCGTTGGAATTATGCCGACCTGTGCTGGTGCAGGGCAAAAAGCAATTGTGCGAAAAATGGCTCAAGGAGGAGAAACTCGAGTGCAGCGAGGAGTTGGGCGATTTGGTTAAGACATCGGATCTAACGTTGGCTCTATCGATTTACTTGCGCGCCAATGTGCCAAATAAGGTTATACAATGTTTCGCCGAGACTGGCCAGTTCCAGAAGATCGTATTGTATGCCAAGAAGGTCAACTATACGCCCGATTATATATTCTTATTGCGTTCGGTAATGCGCACCAATCCGGAACAGGGCGCTAGCTTCGCATCAATGTTGGTTGCCGAGGAGGAACCGCTTGCGGATATCAATCAAATTGTCGACATTTTCATGGAACATTCGATGGTACAGCAGTGCACGGCCTTCTTGCTTGACGCGCTCAAGCACAACCGTCCCAATGAAGGCGCACTCCAGACGCGTCTGCTCGAGATGAATCTATTGTCGGCGCCACAAGTCGCCGATGCCATTTTGGGCAATGCCATGTTCACGCACTACGATCGTGCGCACATTGCACAGCTCTGCGAGAAGGCCGGCCTATTGCAACGTGCACTGGAACACTATACCGACTTGTATGACATTAAGCGTGCCGTTGTGCATACACACTTGCTGAATGCCGATTGGTTGGTCAGTTTCTTTGGCACACTATCGGTTGAGGACTCATTGGAATGCCTTAAGGCCATGATGACAGCAAATATGCGTCAGAATTTACAGATTTGCGTACAGATTGCAACCAAATATCATGAACAATTGACGACCAAAGCATTGATTGATCTTTTCGAGGGCTTTAAGTCATACGACGGCCTCTTCTATTTCCTCAGTTCGATTGTGAATTTCTCACAGGATCCCGAAGTGCACTTCAAGTATATACAGGCCGCTTGCAAGACCACACAGATCAAGGAAGTCGAACGTATTTGTCGCGAGTCAAACTGTTATAATCCGGAACGTGTGAAGAATTTCCTCAAGGAGGCCAAATTAACGGATCAATTGCCATTGATAATCGTTTGCGATCGCTTTGATTTTGTGCACGATCTTGTGCTTTATCTCTATCGCAATAATCTGCAGAAATATATTGAAATCTATGTGCAAAAGGTGAATCCATCGCGTCTGCCTGTCGTTGTTGGCGGTCTGCTGGATGTCGATTGCTCCGAGGATATCATCAAGAATCTAATATTGGTCGTTAAGGGACAATTCTCGACCGATGAACTTGTCGAAGAGGTTGAGAAGCGTAATCGTCTGAAGCTCTTGCTGCCGTGGTTGGAGTCACGTGTGCACGAAGGTTGCGTTGAGCCTGCAACGCATAATGCTTTAGCCAAAATTTATATTGATTCGAATAATAATCCAGAGCGTTTCCTCAAGGAGAATCAGTACTATGATAGTCGTGTTGTTGGCCGTTATTGCGAGAAACGTGATCCGCATTTAGCGTGTGTTGCCTATGAGCGTGGCCAGTGCGATCGTGAGCTGATTGCCGTCTGCAATGAGAATTCATTGTTCAAGAGCGAAGCACGTTATTTGGTGCGTCGTCGCGATGCCGATTTGTGGGCCGAAGTACTTTCCGAGGCTAATCCGTACAAGCGCCAGCTAATCGATCAAGTTGTACAGACGGCATTATCCGAGACACAAGATCCCGATGATATCTCTGTAACGGTGAAAGCCTTTATGACTGCCGATCTGCCAAATGAACTTATTGAATTGCTTGAAAAAATCATACTCGATTCATCTGTATTTTCGGATCATCGCAATTTACAAAATCTCTTGATATTGACCGCAATCAAAGCCGATCGTACACGCGTCATGGATTATATTAATCGTTTAGATAATTATGATGCGCCCGATATTGCAAATATCGCTATATCGAATCAATTGTATGAGGAGGCATTCGCTATATTCAAGAAATTCGATGTGAACACATCTGCCATCCAGGTGCTTATCGAACAGGTGAACAATCTGGAGCGCGCCTACGAATTCGCCGAGCGCTGCAATGAACCGGCCGTTTGGTCACAGCTTGCCAAAGCGCAACTGCAGCAGGGCCTGGTGAAGGAAGCTATCGACTCGTATATCAAGGCGGACGATCCGAGCGCCTATATGGACGTCGTCGATGTCGCCTCAAAGGCTGACTCGTGGGACGACCTTGTGCGCTATCTACAGATGGCACGCAAAAAGGCGCGCGAATCGTACATTGAGAGCGAGTTGATCTATGCGTATGCGCGCACTGGACGCCTGGCCGATCTTGAGGAATTCATCTCTGGCCCGAATCATGCTGATATACAAAAAATTGGCGATCGTTGCTTTAGCGATGGCATGTATGATGCCGCCAAGCTATTATACAATAATGTTAGCAATTTCGCACGACTCGCGATTACACTTGTCTATTTGAAAGAGTTCCAAGGCGCCGTCGATTCAGCGCGTAAGGCAAATTCGACGCGCACCTGGAAGGAGGTGTGTTTCGCATGCGTCGATGCTGAAGAATTTCGTTTGGCACAAATGTGCGGTCTTCATATCGTTGTGCATGCCGATGAGCTGGAAGATTTAATTAATTACTATCAGAATCGCGGTTATTTTGATGAGTTAATTGCATTACTTGAATCGGCATTGGGCCTGGAACGTGCGCACATGGGCATGTTCACCGAATTGGCTATACTCTATTCAAAATTCAAGCCTTCAAAGATGCGCGAACATTTGGAATTATTCTGGTCGCGTGTCAATATACCGAAGGTATTACGCGCTGCCGAATCGGCACATCTCTGGTCCGAACTGGTATTTCTGTATGACAAATATGAGGAGTATGATAATGCTGTGCTCGCGATGATGGCACATCCGACAGAGGCATGGCGTGAGGGACACTTCAAGGACATTATCACAAAGGTTGCAAACATTGAACTCTATTATAAGGCAATACAATTTTATTTGGATTACAAACCGTTGCTATTGAACGATATGCTTTTGGTGTTGGCACCACGCATGGATCATACGCGTGCCGTTAGCTTTTTCTCGAAAACCGGTCATCTGCCGTTGGTAAAACCATATCTGCGCTCTGTACAATCGCTTAATAATAAGGCAATCAATGAGGCACTCAACGGTTTGCTAATCGATGAAGAAGACTACCAAGGACTGCGCAATTCAATCGATGGTTTTGATAATTTCGATACTATTGCACTCGCACAGAAGCTGGAAAAGCACGAATTAACCGAATTCAGACGCATTGCGGCCTACTTGTACAAGGGTAAATATACTATACTAAATATATATATTATATACACGGCGTTATACTAAATGCATCTCTTTTCAGGCAACAATCGCTGGAAGCAGAGTGTTGAGCTGTGCAAAAAGGATAAATTGTATAAGGACGCCATGGAGTATGCTGCCGAATCTGGTAAACAAGAGATTGCTGAAGAACTTTTGGGTTGGTTCCTTGAACGCAATGCGCACGATTGTTTTGCCGCATGTCTATACCAAGTGAGTAAACACATGGCGCATGTTAGAATTCAAATGAAAACTTTTATATTTTTATTATTTTTCACAGTGCTACGATTTGCTGCGACCTGATGTTATACTCGAATTGGCATGGAAACACAATATCATGGACTTTGCCATGCCCTACTTGATACAAGTGCGTACACAATAGTTTAATTTAATTGTTAAAAGTTTAGTTTAAAGGTAACCTTATCATTGAATCTTGTAGGTTGTACGTGAGTATACATCGAAAGTTGATAAACTTGAACAAACCGAAGCGCAACGCGAGAAAGAAGATGAAACAACCGAACACAAGAATATTATTACAATGGAACCACAATTGATGATAACCGCCGGACCAGCGATGGGCATACCGCCACAATATGCGCCACAGTATGCAGCAGCGGCGGCGGCGGCAGCGGGAGCGCCGGGCTATGCGCCTAATATGGGCTATTCGGCTTATCCAGGAATGTAGGCGATATGATTTTAAATAATAATAATAATATTATGCAACCAACAACAACAATAAACAACCAACAACAACAACATCAATATCAATATTAACACGACAACTTCCAAACAACAAAACCAATCTACAAAACTACTACAAAAACAATACCAATCTACTACTACAACAACAACAACAACTACAACACAAAAATTTGTTAAAATTTTTGGTTTCGTTTGTCTTTTTTTTTTTTGTTTTTATTTATTGCATGGCGAGTCAACAACAATTATTTTGAACAACAAAAAACGGTGCGTTATTATTTTTTCCATATCGATAGAAAGAGTGCGCACACACACACATGTATGTCTATCTCTTTCTGTTTTGCGTATGTATTTCTATAATTTAATTGTAATATTTCAATTCAAATATTTACAGTTATAAATAATTGAGTTAATGTGTTATTATCAAACAAACACAAAATTAAAATGGCGTCCGCCGATGACAAACAATCGTTTAACAACCGTTACTGACTGCAGTTATCGTCGTCATCAACGTCGCGTCTCGTTTAGATGTGACCTTAATATGATGTATGTGTGTGTCATCGTTAGCAAAGCAGTGAATGGTAGTCGAAACATAGTTGAAGATGCAAACCTTTAAAACCTAAAAAAAACAAAAGAAAACAATATACATAAAAAAATAGCCTATACATAAAGAAAAATTATAACAATACAAAAACAATGTCGTTTAATGTTAAGTTGAAAAGCAAAAAATTATAATGTTTTCAATGTTTAATTAACTAAATAAACAAAAGTAAAGCGAAAAGTTAGCAAAAGTTAAAACCTTTGTTCATTAAAATTAACTACAAAAGCAACAACAATACAATATAATAAAACACCGTTTAGCATTCGATATTGCATTAAACTTAACAAGAAAAAAAAAAAACGAAAAACACAAAACAAAAACAAAAACTATATAAGCGAAAAAAAACGAAACTCTTTAATTCTTATTGCGCTGATAAAATTGTATAACGGTAATGATAATGATGATTATGATTATAATGATACTTGTTTGTAATGTTATTGAAGCGCTGGGCAAGAGTGCCGAGCAACGAAGCAAATTTATTGATGATTGTATTTTAAAACAACAAAAACATTATGTTTAATGAGAAACAAAAAAAACAAAAAACAAAATAAAAGAAATAATGGAAAAAAATACTAGCGAAAAATTCACGAAACATTCTGCATCTTAAAAAAAAAAAGATTTTAAACAAAAAAAAATTATATTACTATAATAATAAAATTACATTTAAATATACATTAACAATAAATAAAAAGAAAGGAAAACGACGTAGCGACGTAGCACGTTAAAATTAATAATATAATACAAACAAAAAATAACATTTTTAAGTTTAGTGTTCTTTTTTTCTTTCGAAATTTGCGTTCCACACACACAACAACAACAACAACAATAATTAAAAAAGCAATAGGAAAAACCGCGCCAAAAAAATCAATAAATAAATAAATAGTTCATTAGATCGTCGATAAAAAACCAACAATTCACAACTTATACGTATTTATGTATTTATGTAATATTTTGTTTAACAATTTCTTTTTTTTTTGTCTTGCGCTTATATTATTATTATTATATCTTCTTTTAAATTAATTTTGTTTTAGTTTTTTTTTTTAATACGTAAAAAATCACGCTGCAAAAAACCCTATTTTGAGATAAAAATCAATTTTTTTTTAAAGTTATGCAAAATACGAAAAAAAAAACAAAAAAGAAAAAATAGAATGAAGAAAAATTATAAGTAAATGATAATGATAAAAATAGAAAAAGGCGGTTACAAAGAATTTTGTGAAAGAAATATTATTTTCTATATGAAAGCAAAATCAGCTAAAAAGAGTATATATATATATATTTATATTATTACTATTATTATTGTCTATTAATATTATTTTGTGTAATTGCTATTATTATTATTACATATTGAAAATATAAATATAATAATTAAAATTAAACCACTACTTTTGAATTACTTTAAAATTCTTTGCTGAAATTACATACATATGCATTGTCATTAGAATCTTTGAGAAACTTCTCAATTTTCAAGCATCGCCAACAGCAATAACTTTCTAAAAATATTTTATCTTATTAGGAAAGTTTTATTATTTCAAAATAGATTAAAAGCCCTTCATTTACCTGTTCAAGAGTCGACATATCGGGAAAATATCGATGATTGAAATAAATTAGATATTTCGATCAAAACTATTTCGAATCGATAGCCAAATTGAATTATTTCCGATTGTTCACTCCTTATAATATATCGTTGTGTGATCGTCTCTACCACGGTGTGGTCATAAAAAACAATGTTTCCAAGTTTTTAAAAGCCAGTGGCCATAATACCCAGTGCTCTAACGGCATGAAACAAAGAGTCTGCCTTTTTTTAAGATATCGCCAATTTTCGTGCTCAGAAGTCGCATCACCAACAATGTATTTAGTCACCGCTGATTGTTGGGTGAACCTCCCATATTGACTTAGCCCAACTGCCCGTGCAACTCCAAGCTACATTAAGCCAGCCAATACTGTTTCTTCTTCTTCCGGGTAAATACAGACACCAGTGCGCCATTTTGACGCACAAGTGGCTCTTTGCTGACGCCGTTTCGACAGGCAACAACAATTCAGCTGACTCGCGGCGGTTGACTGACGTATGTTGCTTTTGGCACCTGGCAAACATCAGACCAATCAAGCGTTTCACCAAAACACCAGAGGAGATAGCGGACTGGAAAATCGAATTGCGTATCCGCTAGGCACGTTGCGACGACTCATTCTACTTTGTTGTGAAATTTAAAGAAAACGAGCTAGTCAAAACGTAAATTATAGTTTATTTTTGGAATTGAATAGCAAAATTGTCATTAATAGTAGCAACTGGACAGGAGTACAATAATCGGCCATACAAATGTCGAGCTTTACGTGTATAAGTTGCGCTGCGCGCTTTGCCAGCGCTGAAATCCAACGTGAACATTACAAATCAGACTGGCATCGCTATAATCTGAAACGTCGTGTCGCACAATTGCCGCCGGTCACCGCCGAGGGCTTCCAAGAGCGCGTGCTGACAATGCGCAGCGCCACAGCCAACGCCATCGAGGAGAAACAGATGAGCTTCTATTGCAATGCATGTCGCAAACAATTCAACAGCCAAAAAGCGCACGATAATCATTTGAATAGCAAAAAGCATAAAGACAATCTGATACGATTTGAACAAACCCATGAGGGCGACGATAAAGAGGTGAGCACAAAGAGTGTCATTGCACAACGACCGCATCCAGCGCTTGCGGCCGCCGCAGCCGGTAAGGGCCGATATGCGTTTGTCGAGCAACGGGATGCAATGTTAGTGGATAGCGAAGAGATTATCGCGGATGACGACGATGAGTATGAAGACATTGATGATGACGACGACGACGACAATCAGGCGGATGAAGAGGAGGTAAGCACATATAGCTTGCTTTTGTGTATATATTTATAATTTGCATGTCTATTGCATATTTAATAGGTGAATTCTGATGAATGGGACAAAATCGCCGAAAATCCTTTAACCGAAAAAGATTGCCTTTTCTGCACACACACCAGCGAAGATCTGGTTGAGAATTTGAAACACATGTCTGTGGCTCATTCCTTTTTCATACCCGACACCGACTACTGCACCGACATCGAAGGTTTGCTCTTCTATTTGGGCGAGAAGATTGCCAATTATTATATTTGCTTGTGGTGCAATGATCGCGGCAAGACATTCTATTCGTTGGATGCTGTACGCAAGCATATGCTCGATAAGGGTCATTGTCAAATGTTACACGAAGGCGTTGCCTTAGCTGAATATGCAGATTACTATGATTACAGTTCAAGTTATCCGGATCATGTAAGTAACTTACGACAAACCAATCTTTACACAAAAATTTACATAACTCTCGCTCTCTTTCTGTTTCTGTTACTATAGCAAGAAGGCATGGACATTGACACGGAGGTTGTGCCTGATTTACTTGATGGCGATGAATATCAATTGGTTTTGCCATCGGGCGCTGTCATTGGTCATCGTTCATTGTTGCGTTATTACAAACAACGTTTAAATCCCTCACGTGCACTTATACCCAAGAAATCGGATCGTAAATTACATAAAGTACTGAGCGAATATCGTGCACTGGGCTGGACGCAGACACAACAGCAGGCGGCCGCACGTAAGGCACGTGACATACATCTAATGAAACGTGTACAATCCAAGTGGCAGATGAAGCTGGGCGTCAAATCAAATAAATTGCAAAAACATTTCCGTGCACAAGTGCTTATATGAGCCATTTTCTAATACAACACCTGCCAACCCGCCCAAATCATCATCATCAGCTGCCTGTCTGGCACAGTTTGTTTGATGCATCATATCGACTAAGCAAAGCTAAGCAATTGTTGTTGTTGTTGAACAAATTGCATGAATAAATGAAAGAAAAATATATAAAAATGTAACGGTTTTTTTTTTTTTTGCTTAAATTAAGCGTTATTATTATTTCTAGCATTTGAAATAAAATTACTTACAATAAAAACGATAGTCAATAATTATTAATTTTACTTTTGATTTTCAACGTTCGTCAATTTAGCAATACGTA